>JACXGM010040090.1:0-10414 GCA_016801145.1 Umbra pygmaea
ATAAAATACAACTTCACCCTTGTGCCGGTTAATAAAGTGCTATGGCTTGCTGTCATTAAAATGGGTGCCCACGGCTACGGTAAGAACCGTGTGTTCCCCGACATCCACACCTTCCTTTGCTAATTACAACACCTGTAAATATACCCAAATCCCAGTGATGTGCCACACCCAGTGCCATACTCCCCCAAGTGACTAAATACATAATAGCTAAATTAAACTAACAAAAAGGGTGGATATAAATGGCTCCTACATGATCAGTACCATATGTACTGGATCATAGAAATAAGCCTTCGCAAAAAAGAAGGAAATAACGAAATGAATTAACCATATAGGCCTAATGGATCATAGAAGTAATGCACCTGCGCAAATCCAAAAACATTTTAAGATAATGAACTAATCTCATACGACGTCTGGTAGAAAGTTTTACATTTGAGGCAATAAAATAATAAGTGTATGTCAAGTGTGTTGTTCATTTCCATCCCGCAGCCTGAACTTTATATTATTCAAACATTTGTTCATTTGAGGCAGTGCGCATAGGCAAAATGTAACAGCCTACCGTATAATCAATTAATTATAACAAAGACGTTCAGTAGCCAAGCAGCTAATACGGATACATAGTGTGTAGTAAACCGATTATTTTAAATATCCAGCGTCATATGACTTCGTAACAATTAACATAAAGCTTAAAATATTTATTTTGTACATAATCCTGTAATAGGATCAACAGATCCATATGTAAACTATGATAAAGGTGCATTTGTCAAATTAGTAATTTGTTCGGACTAGTTAAGTCAGTCTACAGTGATGAGCAAACATGTGCAAATCCAATAACTACATAGTATTGAATAATAGAGTAATGTGCCTGCCCCAAAATGAACGATATGAACGATCTAGGTAGCCTACTAGTACCGAGGAGTAAAATGGATCATAGAAGTAGTGCGCCTGTGCGAAAAAGAACGAAATGAACGACTCATGTACCAGTACCGGGCAATGTACTAGTACGACATACTAGTACCGAGCAGTATACTGAATCATTGAAGTAATGCGCCTGCGCCAAAAAGAACAATATGAACAACTCATGTACCAGTACGGAGCAGTATACTGGATCATATAAGTAATACGCTTGCGCCAAAAAAACGATATGAACGATTCAGATACTAGTACCGAGCAGTATACTGGATCATAGAAGTAATGCGTTTGCGCAAAAATGAACGATTTGAATGATTCAGATACTAGTACCGAGCAGTATAAGGGGTCATAGAAGTAATGTGCCTGCGCGAAGATGAACGATCCAGTATGAATCGTACGTACCGGTCTTTTAAAAGATTCGTTCAAAATGAACAAATCGTTCATGAATCGCCCATCACTACACGTCATCCAGAGCTTAGTGGGTGTGTGTCGCTACAGTTATCCGTTTAACTTTGCTGCGTTAAACACACAGTGATGCTCATGCATCTCCACCCCCGAAAACAGATGCAGCCAGGCACACTCTTATGTAAGTAGTTGTGGAAATATCATCAGCTATAAACCTGTCTGCAAATTGTAAAAACGGACACACAAAACTGTATAGTACTGATGTTACGAAGAGCTGGAACAAGCCTAACATTACCGCATCAACGGTACTTTGTCTAACATTATATACAAGCACTCTAACCCATGTGGGCAGGTAACACTAAATTAAAAAGGTATTAAGCAAAATGATCAAGTTACACAGCGAAGCTAGTTATCCCAACCACAAATATTTCTTTAGTTATACACACATCACTGTTATACACAGCAAGTCAGGTAAATGTAACTAAACATCGTCGAGAAAGCGCCAGTCAATCTCACCAATTTAAGCGAGCCAAGACGTTATAGCCATACGGTGCAATTCGCTTGCACATTTAATGAAACTAAACGCACTCCGCTTGGAAGCCCCACCCCTTTCCACGCCTACCTAAACTGTGCTCATTATCCATAATCCTTAGTGAATAACGAATATTGAAAAACGGAAAAATGAAAAACGGATCACGACCAGTGAATCCGTATTCCATTTACTTGGATAGTCTACTAAAACGGTTGGCCACCGGGTACACGGATCTTTCGAACTGGTCCTTGCCCAGAGCAGGAGTCTTTGAAATAAACAATATTAGCTGAACATTAATGCATAATGAACCAATGTATTCATGATTATTAGCCGGAACAACTGCGTTTCGAATGTGTAAATGTTCAACAAACACATTTTTAGAATGGAACCTAAGATATATTTTTTAGGAATATAATTTAATACCAAAACATCACTCCATAAAAACTTCCATTCTTGCCTTTATGTCAATGTAAATACATTTGACGAATCCATTCCGTGGTCCTACTGAGATCCAATACATACTTTACTTCTGTCTGTGTGGCTCAGTAAAATAGCTGTAACTCGCAGAGCCTCGTGCTGGATTTCTCTGTTCCTTGCTTATAATCTACCTCAATAATAGAACCCCCACAATATTGTTTACCTTTTTATGCATCCGTGGGACTTAATATTACGTGTCCAATTATTTTCACATCGGAATCGGGAGAGGAAACTGGATTCGATCCGGTGAAATTGGTTGGGAATGAGTCGGGATAAATGGTTTTAAAGATAAATGGTTTTAAACAATAATTTATATTCAATGTTAGCGTTTGATTGTGACTAACTCACCGAGAGGGGGTATCATGGCCGCTCAGGTCGCCAGCGCCGCAACTCTCAACACTAGCCCGCATTCCGAACTAAAAAAAACGGATCGAGAACCAAAGGAAGATTCGGTACCAGTGGAAAAGCAACAGGAAAACAAACAATTGGGATTAGAGAGCGGATCTCCAGGTCCGGGGGATCTGGAGGACGGGGCCGATGTTGCAAATGCAGGGGGAGGAGGGGAACCTGAGATAAATAACGGGAACCCGTCAAGGGCTAATAATAATCACAATGATTCCATCGGATCGGAGGGGAATATCCATCTTGGGATGGTACACCACCATGGGTCCGGTTTTCCACAACCTTCTTATGGATACAGTCAACACTACGGCCGGGACCCTTTTCATCAACATGGCGGACAACAAAGCCCTGGCATGGCAGCTGCTACAGGTCCAGCCGGGCAGTCGAGCAACATGATGGACCCATATCAACCCAATTCCCACGACCATGGTTTTTCTAATCACCAGTTTAACAATTACAATCCGTTCCCGAACAGAACTCCCTATCCTGGCCAAGAATACGACATGAACTCCCCGCGTAGTTCCCAGACTCCAGCAGCTGTGGTACAGCCAGCTAAGCAGAAACCCGCAGGAGGACCCACACCAATGGCTGCTTTTTACAATAATCAGAGATATAATATCGGGAATCCACAGGCAACCTCTACCCCAACCCTAAACCAGCTCCTAACTTCCCCAAGTTCCACGCGGATATATCCAAATTACCAATGTAGCGATTATATTAATCAGGAAGGAGCTACTAAGGGACCAACAGACATGGGCACTAGCGTTCACTATGGAGGGGGCAACATTGGTTGGCAACAAAGGACCCATCACCCGCCGCCCATGAGCCCGGGAAGTACAGGGCAACCGCTAGGTAGAAGCCAGGTAAAGTTACATTATTCCACGGAGCCTTTATAACTCTGGTGCATATGGTGTAATCTTCAGTAAGTAGTTAACAACGTAACAGGCCAGCCATTGTCTGTTGCTAGCAAATACACTCTAAAATGGCTGCCTGTCTTTTTTTACAACAGCTGCTCATTCAATTGTATTATTTAGTTTGTATGAGCACTATAATTGTAGACACCAGTCATTTGGTATTCCTCGTTGTGAAATAAACTTAGAAAGTTCTGAGAATGAAGGAGGCCCGAATCTTGAGAGGCTACAAAGCTCTGAAGGCGTGTATCCCAGGCTGTTCGATGTGCAGGCTGGCATGTCATAATGAGCTGATATTCCATAGTACTACTACTGTTATTTATAGTTGTTTAGGCAGTTACCAGCAGTCGGTTGTGGGCAGTAACTAATGTTAAGAAAGACCACTTATTTTTAGGTCGGCTACTATTTGGTCATTGTGAAATTGTAGACAATATGAAGGAATTTGCACAACATTTTGCGTGCCCAGTTTACTGATGTCACAGAAACCCAAGCTAACGCTTTTTTAAACTGCTTTGAAGATGACTGCACAATTTTCTAAATCGTGTGGTTTTTCATTGTATCCATAACACACTAAATAAACCAGTAATTTGCGAGGAACAGCTTCCGCCGCCACATATATTTTGTAAACATTGTCCTGGTGATTTTAAAGACTGACTGAAGAAGACTGCTCTGGGATTTGAATTGTGGAGGTAAAGCTCCTTCTGTCAAAGCCAGGAGACAGTTGGTTTGGGTTGACACGCTAGCAAGGTTCTGATTGGCTCTTGATCCTGTGCTCATGACCATGCAACAACAGTTCCTGATAGAGTGCCCTCCTCCACACTACAATTACACTATCACTCATACTAAACACTTTTCTGAAAGTTTGTGAAAACTACTAGTTTAGTATTATTTTAGTCTTCTGTTTTCTTCCCAAAACATATGTATTATTTTACAAAGTATTTTTAATTATAGAACATGCATTTTTTTATACACGAAGATGGTCATAGTTCAAGTCGTTTAGAGTTGTTCATTTTTAACACTTGAATCCAGTTCCATGTTTTACTTTTATGGTATAGTTTAGTCAATAGGTACATGTTTTGCATTTTCAGATTAATAATGATCACGACAGCAATCATAGTCAACATTGCTGAAAAAATGGTGTTACTATTTATATAGGCTGTGTATTTATAATAGCTGTGGATAATGGAGCATATTTCAAACGTACCTTGGGGGTGTCTACCCCTTGATGCTAAGCACTAATTCCCTTAATGTTTGTAATTAATGCTACAAATGAAACAAAACAAGTTGTTGTGATCTGCACACTAGTTTTGATGAGCATTTTTCTCACATTCATAATCAAACATATTTCACTAACCTGTTGTGAATATAAAATACCAATATTAATAAATAAGTTCTTATTTGACGTACAAATGTCCCAGTCTTATCAGGTTTTCATGTTTGGAATCTGAATGTTTATCCCACGAAGCCTGCAAAAGCCATTTTGAACATTTTTTTCCCAATATTTTTGATCTTGGACCTTGGTAAATGCTGAAATTTACATTTGATGACATGTTTAAACCATGAATATCACCTTGAACTATCCAACTTACTTGAAATGTTGCCTTTAGGTCCCGATAACAAACTTCCATTTGGCATAATTTCGACTGCCAGTGGGATCTTGGTTAAGTTTATAATGGCAAGGCATGGCAGCGATGACGTATTAGCGAGAGGTCATTGTTCCCAATGTTTAATTTGATGGCTGATTCCGTCAGTGACATTCAGATTTATTCCTTGGGTCTAGACCCTGTGGCGTTGCTCTGTTGTCATTGCACAGTGAGGTGACCATGATCTGTGTGTGTGACACAAGTACCGGTAGATGCTGTATCTCATGCCATTCCACTTCTGTGTGTGCACCTAAAATAACCCCCCTTCCCTCACATGACCAATCACAGAAAGAGTCTAGTCCCCTCTCCCTACCTAGAAATTCTCCACTCTGTTTTATGCAGATTAGCTATGTGCAGCCTATTATTTAATTCAGTTCAAGTATCTGGGAGCTGTCAGTTTATTTTTATTTTTTTCCCTTATGTTTGCAATGCATTTTTAAGGGCTTTTGTTTATAATCAAGATCAAGTTGCTGTGCAGTGAGTACAGATAGGGCACTGATGAAGAATCCAGAGGCCACGCGAACCTGCTGTGGGACTTTTTTGCAATTACATACAGTGAAATGACCATATTGAGATTTCTCTGAGGATGTTTCCTGCAAGTTGGTGTTCTCAACATAATGGGTTGGAGTGTGTTGGCTACTTATTCTTGGTGCCATTCATCCAGAGCCAAAGTAGCTTTTCACCACACAAAAAGGAAACAAACTTGGCCTCCAACCAAACAGAAGCACAGCTGTGATGTATTTAAGATTGGGCAAACTGCCCTCTGTTTGAGATGATAGATATATAAGTGTATGTGTATTTACACTCACCTAAAGGATTATTAGGAACACCCGGTCAATTTCTCATTAATGCAATGATCTACTCAACCAATCACATGGCAGTTGCTTCAATGCATTTAGGGGTGTGGTCCTGGTCAAGACAATCTCCTGAACTCCAAACTGAATGTCAGAATGGGAAAGAAAGGTGATTTAAGCAATTTTGGCATGGTTGTTGGTGCCAGACGGGCCGGTCTGAGTATTTCACAATCTGCTCAGTTACTGTGATTTTCACGCACAATCATTTCTAGGGTTTACAAAGAAGGGTGTGAAAAGGGAAAAACATCCAGTATGCGGCAGTCCTGTGGGCGAAAATGCCTTGCTGATGCAAGAGGTCAGAGGTGAATGGGCCGACTGCTTCAAGCTGATAGAAGGGAAACTTTGACTGAAATAACCACTCGTTACAACCGAGGTATAAAGCAAAGCATTTGTGAAGCCACAACACGCACAACCTTGAGGCGGATGGCCTACAACAACAGAAGACCCCACCGGCTACGACTCATCTCCACTACAAATAGGAAAAAGAGGCTAAAATTTGCAAGAGCTCAGCAAAATTGGACAGTTGAAGACTGGAAAAATGTTGCCTGGTCTGATGAGTCTTGATTTCTGTTGAGATATCAGATGGTCGAGTCAGAATTTGGCGTAAACAGAATGAGAACATGGCTACATCATGCCTTGTTACCACTGTGCAGGCTGGTGTAATGGTGTGGGGGATGTTTTCTTGGCACACTTTAGGCCCCTTAGTGCCAATGGGTTGTTTAAATGCCACGGCCTACCTGAGCATTGTTTCTGACCATGTCCATCCCTTTATGGCCACCATGTACCCATCCTCCGACGGCTACTTCCAGCAGGATAATGCACCATGTCACAAAGCTCGAATCGTTTCAAATTGGTTTCTCGAACATGACAATGAGTTCACCGTACTACAATGGCCCCCACAATCACCAGATTTCAACCAATAGAGCATCTTTGGGATGTGGTGGAGCGGGAGCTTCGTGCCCTGGATGTGCATCCCACAAATCTCCATCAACTGCAGGATGCTATCCTATCAATATGGGCCAACATTTCTAAAGACTGCTTTCAGCACCTTGTTGAATCAATGCCACGTTGAATTAAGGCAGTCCTGAAGGCGAAAGGGGGTCAAACACAGTATTAGTATGGTGTTCCTAATAATCCTTTAGGTGAGTGTATGTGTGTAATTTATATCTCTATCTGTCATATATATCTCCATCTATATCTATTGACTTGCGTAACTGTGATACAGCAGATTAAAAATAAAGTTAATGACTATGGGAAATGTTGGGAGAAAATATATACTGCTCTCATTCCGCTTGCACTAGTAATGCTGTTGTCAGTTCTGCAGACATGCCAACAGTCATACTTATAGTTTTGATGCCTAGCAGGATGGAGATAAGTGCTTGTTTTATACATTTCTGTGGTACAAGTATCAACGTCTTAGCTGGCTACTTTACATTCTTCCATATCTGCTGCTAAATTTTAGAAGTTCCCATATCCAGTAAGGTTCTTGTAATCAATGCCAGATTTTTCCAAACCTTTCCTGTTATTCCTATTACATTTCTTGTAATACAGTTTAATTCACATTTGCCATTCACTTCTCCACAGGCCATAGATTCAATGGCAAAAATGAGGGCCCAGCCATTCAGTGGGGGCAGTCCATACTTCCAACAGCCTGGGCAAGGGCCTCCACCAGAGGCACAGCAGGGTCCTGGATACCCTGGCCAGGGCTATGGTCCCCCCGGCCCTCAGAGATATTCGGCGGGCATGCAGGGCCGCATCTCGGGTGCTATTGGGGCTATGCAGTATGCGCAGCAGGTCAGTGGTCATTCCCTGTTGTGATATTACCCCTATATTCTCCCACTTCTACCAATAACCATAGTTCTTCACATCCAAGGCAATGATGTACATGTTCTCGTGGAATACCAGTAAACATTTGTACTGAAACCACAGGACAGCACATAAAAAAGACACATTGTGTTGCTGTGGGGTGAAAACGTATACTCAAAATAGACCCTTTTCAGGAATTATATTATTTAAAAATAACAAACCTGTGTAAAATTACTAATTCAAAAGCTATTTTGAATACTGCATTTTAGCCTATAAAGCGCGCACCCGATATTAACGCGCGCCCATGTACATAATGCAGAAATCTTGTTTTATGTATAAAAAAATCAGCATTGCACCCACACTTACATAGCGTGCATCATTTTTGTAGAAAGGTGACACGTAATCTCCCCCTTGCCCAGACCTGCATTGATCGGCACTCAGCTAGTCATTTTGTTACAAATGTTAAACACCCAACACAAATGTGAAAGTGGAGTACCTGCATTATTGTTCGTGCGTACACGAAAAACTTGTGGTTCAACATATATTTGAATATTCAAACAGCCCTATGCATTTCAGTTAATTTTTTTCTAAATAGCCCAGTCTCACTGGTGAAAAAAATCACTAACTAGTGTCTGTATTATCAAGCTTGCATTTAAAAAAGGCTACATTTGTACTTACAAAGAGAATTAAGAGTGTGTTTATGCAAACAAGTGGGATTAATCAAACGATCCTATGACTGTTTTCTATTTAGAAGCATATTTTTCGCTTATTATCACCCGTAAATCGAGTGGAATGCTGTTTGATTCATGTAGCCTAGTGCACTATTCTTTAGGTGGGCTTTTATGTCAATCTGGGTGCCATCTACAGTATTAATCTGACCGTATTTAGGAAGGCATATATGTAATGTAATTTAAACTCATTATGATTCCGACCCTTTGAGCAATGTGCACAAAAGTGTATGGAAACAGTATGACACATGCATACACTCAAACTCTATGATCATACTGAATAGTGCCCTTAGCACTAACCCAAAATAGTTTTATTTTATTTTTTACATAAACTAAGTCTGCTGAGCCCCTAGCTTTGCTAAAGGGTTTAGCCGATTCTGTGCAAATTTTGATGGTCTATATAATAATTCAACAATGGTTTACATGTCTAAAATGAAGTGACAGTAGTTTAAATTATTATCTTGTCTTTAAAACAGCTACATGTATATTTTACGGTCAAAATTAATTCTGCTGTGCATATAGCAAATCTTTCAATAAAAACAGCGCGGGCTTTCGGGCTTTAGGATTCGTAACTACATAACGTTGTAAGTCTAAGGATTTGACCAACTGGTATATTCTGTATTACGTGTCTATGATTATTACTGTCTGCCCGTAAAAGTGTGTTATACTCTGCAGCTTGAGGTAGATAGTATAGTTTCCAAAATATCAACATTTTTATAAATGGTAATGTCTAAAAAGTTGATGTCCTTTCTAGATCTCTGCTGTATATTTTATATTTGGATCGGACGAGTTAAGAGAAACTCTGTGAGGAGAATATATGTTCCATTCCATATAGGATATAATCTATAGGCTATATATTTTCCAAAGAACGACATGATGGTGATACAGACTTTTTTTAAAATATATCTATTTTAACACATGCAATCCCCCAGCCACGGGTTGTCTGACCCCAGAGTTTTCAAAGTCTGATGACGTGCCAGAACTGGCAACAAATTTCATTATCGATTCGTTGGGTCTATTTTGTTGCTCGCTGTGTGGTGGAGCTGTCACTTAATGTAAACACTTTTTAAACTGTCTGACCAAAATCTTGGATATTATAGCAGAACCTCACTTTAAATTAAACCAAAAAAATGTACGTGCAAATACTGTAAAACAAATGGCATGGTACCGGAGCATCACCATAATGAGGGAGCACTTGAAAAGAAAAAACGTTGGAGCGATAAGCGAAGGGGACTCAAGAGCAGGGAAGTTTAATAACTTCTAGGCACGGCACGTTTGAATATTGAAATACATGTTGAACCACAATTGATTTTGTATCCCACTTCCGGAATAGCTGGTCTACAACAACAGAACAAAAATAATGACTATAGTTATCTTGTGTAAAAAACTTCTATATAGCGCACCTTTGAATATAGTGCGCAGGGGGGGGTGTGCGGTAGGGATTCGTATTGAAATTGATATAATTGACAGAGTACTTTGTTTTGCGTAATTTCCAATTACTAACGATCGAAGAAGGATTTTTTAGGTTGATACCGATACAAATATTTGGTGATTCAAAAATCCGATATTCCGATATATTGGCATCTCTGTCTCTCTCTCCCTGCCTCATTCTCCCTGCCTCTCTCTCCCCCATCTCTCTCCCTCGATCTCTCTCTCCCCCGTCTCTCTCCCCCGTCTCTCTCCCTCGATCTCTCTCTCCCTCGATCTCTCTCTCCCTCGATCTCTCTCTCCCTCGATCTCTCTCTCC
>JACXGM010040091.1:0-10499 GCA_016801145.1 Umbra pygmaea
TACTTGGGCTGAAAACAACCAGATCATCCGCATTAGATGATTTACACACTTATCTCCAATCATACACCCAGTGTTACAACATTTCACAGTTTAATGTTTGTATGTGGCGCTACACTAGAGTCTAGTGACAACGCTATAAAAGCCTATTGCGGTGCTTGCGTCACTCCCTTACCCCTCCTACCAGTTCCTATGGCCACTTTACCAGTGCGAATGCAAATAGCAAAACCTGTTTTTGGGGAGAGTAGTTAGTAGAACTGTTTTGAAGTGGACTGTTCCTATAACTACGTTCCTGTAACTACTTGGTCGGAAAGCGGCTTATATATTTCTTTCTATACCCCTGACTCCCTAGCCCAGGGGTAGGCAACTCCGGTACTGGAGGGCTGAAACACTCCAGATTTTTTATTTTACCTAGTAGTTAATTGCAATCACCTGCTTTCCCAGGTATAAACCAGTCCCTTATTAGAAAGAGAAACCAAAAATCTGAAGTGTTTCGGCCCTCCGGGACCGGAGTTGCCTACCCCTGCCCTAGCTTCTGATTCCTCCTGTCCTGATATGACCTGTCACAATATGCAATAACTCAATTAATTGCATGATAAAAATGAGCTCATTAACTTTACAGCCACAATAATTTGCATTTGCATGCTTCTTTGTTTTCACCCTCTCCCCCGCTCTCCCTCTCATTTATTGTGGATATTATAACATACATTTAATGTATACTCCCCAAAAATCTTAAAATCTAAAATGTGTGTGTATATATAAAGTTTTTTTTAAATGTAAGGTATTAGTCATCAGCATTTGATGTGTGAGCAGTCAGGATAATTTTAAACCATTAATAGTCACTGATGAAGTATAGAATAGAGACTTTAAATATTCAAATATGCATTACAATGTAACGATTGAGTTGTATGGTGTAGAGAGGGGGACCAACAGACAGGTAGATGGCTGTTGTTAGGAAGTTTATTTCATAGAGATCCAGGAAATGGTCTCCTACCGTTTTCGTGGCAGGTGAACCAAAGCAGTGGTCGCACAACGACTAACTATACATTTAACGAGGTCTTATCAGCGGCACGGACACCGAACTAAACTGTAATTATATAGCGTACGCATACAAGACCGAAAACATTAACCAACCGTTACAAAGAAGTATAAATTGTAAAACACTGATTTTAAGGTTATGAATACGTAGGCCTGTCACAATAACAAATTTTGATGGATGATAAATTGTCCCAGATATTATTGCAATAAAGATAATATTGTCATTTTGAGACCATTTTCATCTAATGTAATGATAATGGCATAATATTGCAGGTACACCTTTTCAATAAACTTTTATTTTTTAAAGAATATTTAACACTGGAACTGGGAACATTTTAAATATCCACGTTAAATTAACGAAACAATCAAACAATAAATAAAATGGAATCTCAGTCTCTGTTAACAAAAATTCACTAGAATAAAAAACTAAAACAATAACAAAAAAAGAAAATGGAAATTAAAAATCACACACAACCAAAACAATAAAGTCTCTTTGGTAGAGAGAGAGACGAGGAAAACAAACAAGCATGCAAATGGAATTTATTGTGGCCGTAAAAATTATTGTGCTAATTTTTATTAATCTTGCGATTAATTGATTTAGTGCATATTGCGACAGGCCTATGAATACGTGATTAGAACAAAATATATCACAATCATTCAATGAGTAATTACCCATGCATGTCCAGACATAGCATACCTTTGTGACACATGCTATTACAATGTTTATTTTTATCAACTCGGTCTATTGAGTACAATCAAAACAATATTGTTGAGGTTTTGTGACCTTGTGATTTATGAAGACACAAAAGACAACTACATTCACACAGCACTCTCTAGCTTAATTTGTGTCTGTTTGTTTTGTGGGTATATGTTTGGAAAATGGAGACTTTTGAAAGCTAATGAGTCCTCTGATACTAGCTACCGTACATCAAGGCCAGCACAATTGCACTTGGGCTATAACACAAACAAACTGGCAACTAACAAACTGGCTGCCATTTCAAACTGCCTGGCACTCACTATACCATTGTAATAAAAATTATTCAACCCCCATTGCAAATCAAGTTTATTGTCAGAATATTGTCAGATGTTTTTAATGAACAAATCAAACAAGAGCAATTGAAATACTTCAACACAACAACTGCTTCAAGTGGTTTCCCCAAATCCAACTGAAAAGACAACTCATAATGACTTCTCCAGTCTCAACATTTTTGAACCCCTTCATGGCAAGCATCTTTAGTTCTTTTGCTGTTATGACCTGCTGCAAACAAGATGCACAGCCAGACATCAGCCTCTGGCAGTTTTCCTAAATAATCTTAGTCCATTTCTAATGAGCAACAACTTCCAGTTCAGTAAAATTCAGGGGTTTGCCTTAGGGATGCACTGATTCAATACTGGGATCGGAAATGTGTCCTATACTGGCCAAAAAGTAAAGGATCTGATATCGGCATATGGAGTCCGATACCATGTCCTAATAAGGTGCAGTAAACATGAGAGTCGTTGTAATGACGGGTTGTTCAGAACGAAAACAAAGTTATTGTACTGTTTGACTCTTTGAATTAGAATATGTTGACAATCAACTATTTTTCTTTGCCAGAGTATGGTTTACTATTAATATTTGTTGTATTGTGTCTGGTTCCATTGCTGAAGAGACATGTACTTGTAGATTTGATTGGAGCTATTAGCCAGTGCTTAGATTATTCCATTACTAATCTCAGACCTGTTTTCCAAACAGATTCTTCTAAAATAAATGTACAAAAGTAAAATTAAAAGTTGATTCAACCAATATTGTGGCAAAAGTTAGGTTTTAGAAAGGTTTTGCACCTCTCAAATGTGAAATGGTGTTGAATGAACAATATGGTGGCTGGTAAAATGCGGGTATCCACCAGCCTAGCTGATGCATTGTTTCTGAAACAGCCCTCCTGAAGAGTAAATATATATTTTGGATTTGCTGAAAGATGTATCTGCAGTTTCACTACAGACATTTGGAGTTCAGACACATGTCTCATGTCTCTATTAAGTCTGACAGCAAAATGGGTAGATGCAAGTTTTACATTACGTAGCATTAAAACACTGGTATTGGATGGGTACTTGGTATCTATCTGTTCAGTACTCGGATCGGTATCGGTGTGTCCCTAGTTTGCGTGCTACAACACAAACGTGCAGCACAGTGAGCTGGCTAAAATGACAAATTGCCTAATCTGGTGTTTCTCTATTTGCTGTAGGCAATATACTTTATTTTGCAAAAAAGATGTGATAGGTTAGTGAAATAATGCAACATAATAATGAAAATGAATTGTAGAATGAGCCCAAAATTGCCCAAACGCGTCCGACATTTGCCAACTTTTATTTAAATGATTAACAATGCATTTCTGGGCAATAGGGTTCCATTTCAGAAAGTATTTTTGTGAATAGGCTATAGCCTATGGGAGAGGGATCAGAGAAAATCACAAAACATGACTGCAAGTCGGGTTTTTATCACAGACAGGACGTGACAGGTTTTGTCACAAACAACTTTAATTACAAGAGCTATAAAAACAAAATGATGCAGTATACTACATTTATAAGTAAAAAATATTAGCCTATCGAAGAAATAACACACTTCAAACTGATTAGGCTCTTATTAAATATTTTCTGTTTGAAAACATCATGTTCTACAATTGACTACGTTAAGATGTACCCTAATGGATCACCTATACTATTTGACTGAAAATTAAGAACTGCTAAGTGTCAAATAAGAGAGGAAGGGTTTTTTCTGATTCATCAAAATGCAGTGACGAAACAGTTGGAATTTGTAGGCTATTTTGAGGCAAGAAGGAGTCCAGAATAATACGTAGATATACTAAATAATTTATAAGGCTACTACACTATAATATGGCCCTGTTCGTTTTTATACGGGAAGCTTAATAATTATTTTATACATTTCAAGAGAATGCCTGTTTAAGGCATCTAAATAGCACGATACATGATAAAATAAGGTATCCTGTTTAATGATAGTTTGGCAACGACATCATTATGTCATAATCAGCGTTTTATTATTAATTAATGTACTCATTATAACAACTCGCTCTGCGAGGTCTGGCAGCGCATTAGAGAGCAACAAGCTGGATAAAATGACATTGCTGTTTTTTCCTATTTTCAATGAACAATGTTAAAAATTGAACAGGAGTCCACCAAGCAGCATAATTAATGAGTATCCACATGTTTATTTGTTGATTTTAAGTATAAAATGACAATTAAGCCCCTTTTTAGCACACGCCGGGTTATCAACCAAATGCACCTTATCAAGTCCCGGACTTCTGTTATACCCAGTGTATAACCCGCTCTTTCACCCCTTGCCTTTGTCGGGCATTGTCATTGTATGTTTCAAGGTTTGTTTCATTTCTAGCTTAACAAGTTTTTATATAAATTTTTTGCGCTTTCACACTGCCATGAATTTGAAACATTAATCCTCAACTGGGTTCTGCACCTGCCAACTGCCTTCTTACAACTACATTCATTTGCACCATTTCAATTAATTAATTAAATTATTTAATTAATGTTCCTGCTAATTCACCCTTCCTACCACATAGAATTAATGTTTTTGTCAAAGATAATGCAATTGTCTTTTACCCGTCTACGATGTTTGTACATGTCTGTTTGACTATGTTTAAAGCAAGACATCACACACAGCCTTAACCAAAGTTTAGCTGTCCTGCAAGACAGTGACTTAGCCCACTACACCACAGAGAGCCAACCTCAGTTATTTGTATTACTTTGTCATTGGGGCAGAAATGCAGCCAGTCCAATGATGTGGCAGTGGTCCATGGGGAGTCCCATTTCATATACTTGTTATTGTTAAGCTCACTAGTAGAGTTCTGACACCGCTGTCTAGAACAGGCTAGTCACTGTCAGTCATATTGAACGTGGCATTGCTTTTGTTATGTTAATGCTTAGTCTTAAAGGAAAACTAATAACCCACACCAAGGATTTTCAATCTGTCGAGTGCACATGAGAGTGCTTGAGAGGAAAAAGGTTATATTTAATTGGCTTTTTATGCCATTTTTCCCTCTGAAAGCAATGTATTTCAATTACAAAGAGTTTTTTTTCTTTGGTTGATTTGATTTAATCTGCTTGTTGTATACCTTTTACAATAACCTTTTTGAAATCATTCGAATAGATGCTGACTCGGGATCGTCCTTGTGGAATGTTTTTGTGATTGTCAGACTTTTCTTCTATTATCAGTTCTTCCAATGTTATCGTCAGTCTGTTTCTTTCTCCGAAAAGTGTCTTTTGTGTGTGAAAATCCATGTGTTAGATATCAAGGGTACAGCTGCTGTCTCACTAATAGAACTTAAAAATTACCCTCAGTTGAGTAATTCTGTGTTAATAGCTCACCTGTTTTTAAATATAGGACTACGGTATTGTCGTTTAGAAATGATAGGCTAGTATGTAAGCTAGGCTAGCAAGATTTGGCATGTTGAAGCTTATTGACAATTTAAAGAAATTCTGTCTTTCTTTGCAGCGCTATACCACTGTTACTCAGTTCACCAGTACAACTTCCTTCAACCTTCTCAAAATTAGATGATTTGTGAATTAGCATATCTCATAATTGTTAATTTGATGTGTTTATTTTTTTGTGTGCGCTGTACCTTAAACTGATAAACATTTTTTTCCCTTTCAAGTCTAATCAAAGCAGGCAACAAGCCTCAGACCACCCCGGGCGGAAAGCCCAAGAAAGCCACCACCTTCCAGGAGTTTGAAAGCATCACCAGCGATGCCTGGGACGTGGGGGACGATGACGACGAGCTGCTCGCCATGGCAGCACAGAACCTCAACATCGAAGTTGTCATGGAGACCGCAAACAAGGTGACCGCCGTAAGGGGTCCTCAGACCATATTATGCGTTGCACGTATAAACTCTTTACATTTCCTTATAGGCCCTTCGTATCACACAATACAGTGTTTATAATGCGTTTCAAAGTGACCTGGATGGTTGATTGTTGCGGTGAAGGTGATCGAGAACCACAGCAAACAGCAGGAGAGGCAGAGGCAGGATGACGCCGACGCGTCCGAGCTGGACCGAATAGACCAGGATGAAGAGGAGGATGAGGACGAGGAAGGGGAGGAACTGGAGGAGACGAGTCCCGAGGTGTTTGCCTCGGAGGTCAGCCTCCACAGCGACGGCAGGCTGGTGAAGTCGCTGAGCGAGGCCCCCATCGGATCACCAAAGGGTTAGTGCCCCTCTGTCACATGGCGTCTCATTCAGTCATCTAACAGAAGCGTAAACAGAACAGGCGCTAACAAGGAAGGAACATGGAACAGAGGAAGCCCCTCCCCTCTGCTTAGTCTCCAGGCTCCACCCACTCCTCAGTTTCCTCTCAGGTTTCTTTGTTGTTGTGATGACAGCAGCAGTGTGTGGTTTTGTTGTGCGAATGGGAGTGAGTACCTGCCTGCTGTCCATCTAACTGTGTCTCTACCTGTCTGTCTGTCTTTGGAGGTGGCAGAAGAGATAAGACAGCAGCCCTAATGCCTGCAGTATACTAGTGGTTTCCAACCTTTCAGCAAGTATAAATAGTGAGCACCACGCACAAGTATGAATAGTTACGGCGCTCCCATGGCGTCACTTTGGTGCGCGCCAGGTCGGGAACATCTAGTGTACCTCTCGCTTAATTCAGGATATCTCACTTAAGAAGACACTGGCAGAGCAGATAGTGCCTGGTGTTTTCATCATTCATTCTTGTTGTGTGTGTTAGCTACTCCCACGCACACACTATACTTGTGCAGTCTTTTTTGGAGCCATAATGTATTTTTATTTAAAATTGCTAAACTTAATCTTAAAACTAAATTGTAATGCCTAACTATTAATTAACCCTAATTCTAACACTAATCCTTAATAGAACCCTGAACTTAACTTAAACTCCAATCCTTAAAAATACATTTATATGAGGGAATAAAGACAAAACAGTCCTCGTGAGGATTTACCAGGGGTTACTAAACATTCAACCCAGAGAACCTGCTTGATGTCCGTTCACTGTTCATATGGCATCACCAGAACCTTGTTGTGCTGTCTGTCCTCTAGTTCCGTTGGTGGATGTTGTCTGTTGCTGTTGTCCAGTCTGTGGACCCAGTTGCTCTGGCTTGTATTAGATGAAGGCCCACAATGTCCTAATCATGACTCATTTGTGTTTGTGCAGACCTGGCTGGAGAGAGATCAGCCCTCCACAGACAGCAGTCTCTGCCTCACCGGCCCACTATTCCCATGGTGGCACGTATAGCGGACCAGAACACCACCGGCACCCTAGCCATGACGGAGCGAGAGGCCTCACGCCTGGACAAGTTCAAACAGGTTCTGGCTGGTCCCAACACAGATCTTGGTAAGTTTCTCAATGTATTTTACAGACTTAAATGAGTATTCCTCTGAAAATAAAGCTTTGGGAGACAGAGTTGAACCCACAACCTTTGACTTGTTCTGTGTGTGTGGAACGTTACTACTCAGCGTTTAGGACTGGTGCATCCCAGGTTGACACCAAACCACGTAGGGCAACATGACAGTGGGGCTTAAATGATTCACCCACTTGGACCTTTTACACATTTTATTGTGATTAACACCTGAAAATAAAATGACACTGATCTACACAAAAATAGCATATACTTACCAAGTGTGGGACGGACCTCCCAGAGACTGTACAGCCTGAAATCATGTGAAACATCTTCATGACACACAGGTGCTTAATTAGGCTATTCCTAACATACAGTGTATCCTTCAGGCTGAATATCCTTGGTTTGTTGGGAGTCTTTCACTGCTTCTAAATACAATTTTCCTTAACTGCTACTTATCTCGCACATTCCTACCAGTGCCATTGATGTACACAAACCATACATCTACTCTGTAGCTGAAATGACACACATCCCAGATACTTTATTATCCTGTTCCTCTGCTGCAAACTCTATTATTTTTTTCTATATACTTATTATGTTTCACTGCTGCTAATCCAGTCAATTTGTTACCAGTGTCATATGCATATATTGCTCTAGAGTTGTGTGGTTGTATTACACTAGTCTTGTTTTGTTTTATATTGGAATGGTTTGAATCGACATGTCATTTTTAACCAAGAATTTCACTGTGAAAGAAACGCGTGTTGTAACTCGCACAAGTGACGATTAAACTGATTGTGGTTCTCCTTGGTTGCACGACAGTTCTTTCAGGTGCAGTTCAAACCTCAGCAGATTGAGTTTGTCATTTTGACATTATGGATTTTCTTTGTGTTGATCAGTGGAAAAAAACTTAAAAATCCAACAAAATTTGGATTCCATGTTGTAACACGTGGAAAATTCTAAAGGGGGTGACAGCCACTGTATCTAATGATAGAATCTAATCATTTATCTAATACTTTGACAGCCACTGTATCTAATGATAGAATATCAGAGTGCGGGTTCCAGTTCTTGAGCAGCCTGTTTTACCTCTCTTCTCCTTGCTCATACTCCATAACAGTGACTGTCGTTCTGTAAAAACAGCCTCTCTCTCTCTCTCTTCAATATTAATAGACAACACAGTGTACAGCTCCATCATAACGAACTCCATCTGAACAAAAAACAAACAAGCGATGAAACATCTGCGGTGTTGTTCTAACGATGCCATATGAATAGCTGAGGGGAGCTAGAATATACCATCTGGCCATTGTAAAATCCGATAAGATGCAAATGGCGCTTTTAGTTTGTACTTTTCTCGCTCGGTAGCTTTACTTCCACTGTGCTGATTTGAGATGACGGTGTACAGCAGTCATGTTGGTTCTTCTATGGGCATTTCTCTGGCCAATTTAACATTTCATGAGTGATGCTTTAAAGTTCTATCCGAGAATCTATGGAGGATATGAAGTTCTGTGGGCAATTTTAAAGAGTCTATTCACTCTTTGAATCTGTCAGTCATCTCAACTGCATCCTGGAACTGAATGTGTGTAGATTGATAATGAGTGTTTTGGGTTCAGGTGCGTGTGCGCTTGCGCGTTGTCAGAGTCTGAATAAGCTGGGCTCGTAGCCCTGTTGTACTCATCGTGATTATTCCCCTGCATTCAGCGTCTGGCGTCCTCTGACTATCGCCCGGTTGTTCTCTGCCATTCTGTGCTGTCTGTTCCATCCGAGCGGTTCTGGCTTCCAGCGCGGTCGCAGGGAGCCAGAGGTGGCTTAGCGAGGTTACGTCGCACCTTGCGTCGTTGCTGTCATTGTGATCTCTCTTGTGTCATTGCGATATCGCCGGTTCATACGCGTGGTTCGTTGCCACTGACTGGCTGCTCTACAAGGAGGTTAACCAGGTCATGCTGCTGAATGTAAAACAACCAAATTTAAAGGCAGTTTAATCCAGGATGCCTTCTCGTTTCTTTGCCACAATTTAACAAATAACTAATCTGTATAGAGCTTAGTAAGTTCACAACCTGTTGCGACTGAGGTCACAATTAAAAGGACCCCCCCCAACATGCCTTCAGCTGTCCTTGTTGTGTTCTGAAGCCTTGGGGAAACTAGAGTGGGGGGGTGTTTGATGGCTGGTGGCCGGGTCGGCAAGCAGCGCATAGTCAGTGATTCCAAGCCTGTCAACAGTGATTACGGCAGGCCAGCTGTCATGACCTGCTGTCAAAATGAAGTTGTTGCTGCTTTATTCCATATCCGAGCTGACTAGCCAGAAGCACAGTGCCAGCTGAAATACAAACTTAATTCAGAAGCCATAATTAACAGAATAGGAGGGAGAGAGCGAGGGAGAGAGAGATGGAGATAGGATGGGAAGGAAGGATGACAGAGGTGAATATGATGATATGGTGTGGCTGATGTCCTGGTTGTGTCCTGCTAGCCCTTGCATTTGTATTGCTACACAGCCACCCATCTGCAGTCTCAAACAACTCTGTCTCTGTGTCTCTCTCTGTGTGTCTCTGTGTCTCTCTCTGTGTGTCTCTGTGTCTCTCTCTGTGTGTCTCTGTGTCTCTCTCTCTGTGTCTCTGTGTGTCTCTCTCTGTGTCTCTGTGTGTCTCTCTCTGTGTCTCTGTGTCTCTGTGTGTGTGTGTCTGTGTCTCTCTCTGTGCGTGTCTCTCTCTCTCTGTGCGTGCAATGTTGCTTTATTGGCATGACAAAAACATACATCTGTGTTGCCAAAGCATAAGAACAAACATACATATAAATAAATAATAACAATACAAGTAAACAAGATAGTTATGATAGGATTGCATGTACTAAACAAATTATGTGACTGTACCTCAAAGGGTACTTTGAAATGATAAATAAAATAAATAATTATATAAAATTAATAATAATAATAATAAAAAATAAAGTGATAATATATAATATTCTACATTAATTTAGCCTTGTATTGTGGCAGGAGAAGACATATTTAGCTGCTAGCCATGCTGTGCTTTTATCTTCTCCTAATAAAAAATAAAGCTTTTTGTCATCAGTGTAGGTTGTGAAGCCTGGTATATGCTTTTCAAATTTGTGAAAATATTT
>JACXGM010040092.1:0-10413 GCA_016801145.1 Umbra pygmaea
ATTTTTTTGAAAAAACAAAAGGTGTGCATCGTTCTCTACCTTCCCCCGAGTCAGAATATATGTTTCATTCAGTCATGACTTACTCAATGAAAATGGTATTGAAGCTCAAAAAGTTTTACAAAAATTTTTATACATTTTTTTGAAAAAACAAAAGGTGTGCATCGTTCTCCACCTTCTCCCGAGTCAGAATAAATGTTTCATTCAGTCATGACTCACTCAATGAAAATGTTATTGAAGCTAAAATATGTTGACAAATTTTTTTATGCATTAAAAAAAAAAAAGGTGTGTATCTTTCTCCACCTTCCACCGAGTCAGAAAATATCATTTTCATAGAGCTTGTACAGACATTCTAGGAGCTATTGAAGCTTGATTATGAAATGAAGAAGGCTGCATTTTCATGACACACTGAACGCGCCCATTACCAGCGCTAAGATTGCCTCGCTCTCCGTTGTCTGCTCCGGTACAGAGCTGTTGAAACCCCTTGACTCGTAATATTTTCAATTCTTGCAAAAATGGCTAAATAACGACTGTGCAATATTCTAGAGGGTTTTTTCATCAAAGTAACACAAACAATTAATTGATTGAACGTTTTGTTTAAGAGCTATTGAGATTTGAAGAACCGAATGTCTGTCGAATCTCCAACCTGAAACTATCTTCACCGCAGTGATCCAGCACCTGTATATTCATACTTTGCAGTCACGTGATTACAATGGATAAATGGAGGGCAAGAAACGCTGAGAAAATGGTGACAAACAGTGGCCAGCCAGGGGAATTGGGGCATGGATTTCTAATACTACAATCAATCAACCAAATGTTAAAATTAGATATCATGAAAAGATTAACATACTCAGAACTTGTGATCCATACACAGCACCTGCTGATGTTTTCATTGCTTTGAAACTTGCAAAGTCTCTACCAGACTTGGAGTCGAGATACTTACATCTATCGAGAATCCGTCACGTTACTGGACACCGCACAAAAAATGAAAGCCTACAAAAGTATGGATACTAACTAACTTCTTTCAAGAGTAAATGGGTTAACAACCCTGTCGTAACTGAAAGACAGGAATACCTTCATAATCAAAGCAAAGGTGTTACTAGTAGGTAGCTAGCTTCCCACTAATGTTTGCTAATCTGTTCCATCTTGTGATGAAGTCTTCATCTGAATACGTACACCCTGTCTACGCTAAAATTCATGAATTAATTGATGTATGTATTAATATTACTATCTGGCATGTCGTTTTTACCTTAAAACACCAAATTACGTATGGTAAAACTGGCGACGTCACCTAACTTACTAGGTTTCGATGCTAGGAGAATGATGTTTTTGCCCACCAGCCAGTAGTTGTGACGTCACATAAGTATGAATTAAATCACGGAAGTATAGTTGGTGAACGTAATGATCCCGTGCATGATCTGACTAAAAACGTCCGTGTTGGGTGAACAGTGCAAAAAGAATCGATTGCTCGGGCGACGTGGCTGGATATCATCCCACAGATCTGTCTAAGGAGTTGCGGAGCTGCCGACCAGACAGGGTTAGTGGGAATTGGGAAGGGAGGAAAATGAAGAAAAAACAGTCAAACTGACACTACTCACCCAACTTGTCCCACCTCCCTGGCCTTTAGCGAATACTAGCGTGGAGCCGTGGAGGACTGCCCAGGACGACATCCAACTTTTCCTGTAAACAGTCAGACAGAAAAAAACACAAAGAAGATTGGCGTACATCATTCAGCCGTGGGCTTTGTATATGGGTTAATTATTGTCGTTTAGTATCTTTTTCAACTTAGCTATGCACACATGCTGACATAGTGTGTGATAGTCATCTAAGTTGTCCATCTGTCACGAATGACAACCAGTGACAAACCGCTAAATTAAATCATACCAAGTGCAGTGCTCAGACTTGCAGGTGATAGCTGTTATTAACATGCTCGTTCAGCTGGTGAAGCCAGGACCACTCACCTTACTTTCTTTCCATGCTCTGTGATCTTGGTCACATTCAGACTTCCACTTTTCTCTGAAGGCTGTAGACACACAGACAGTCATCAGCCCAGGCACATCTGACAGAGGAGCAAGGCAGTGTTTCTATTTGGGAGTAGACTATTGTCTATTTAGTGCACTTCTTCTGACCTAAATAGGGTGCAGCTAAAATAAATAAAAAAACTGAAACTGAAGAAAGAAGTAGACAAGTAATTTTAATTAGTATGCAGAGCTTTAAGTAAGCAGATGAAGCACAAAATGACAACAATGATTAATTTCCTCACAGCTTGGTCAGTCACAAAACCATGATTAGTTGCTTCTAATACAGGCAGTAAAACCACAAAGCCACCAGAAAACAAGACAGAAAAGTACAAATGTAAATCAGACAGTTTAGACCAGTGGTCCTCAAACCCTTCCATGAAGGGCCTAGTGTATGCTGGTTTTTGCTTTTACCATGTACAAGCCTGATGGAGTAGCTCACTAATTGGTTAGGATCTCCCCTCACCTGTCAGTCTAGGTCCTAAATAGGCTCTAATTGAAGGGAAAGACCAAAAACCAGCATACACTAGGCCCTCCATGGAAGGGTTTGAGGACCACTAAACTAGACAATAAGAGTTTGACTGTTTTCTACTTTTTTCAGGTGAGAATAACAGGAGAAACAATAAGAACAACACAGCAGTGGAGCTGAAAGGCAGAACAGAGTGAAGGCCCCTCCACCCGAACAGGACATGGGATACTGACTGAGGTGGGGGACTTGGGGGACGACGGGTCTGAGGAGTCAGAGCCTGGAGAGCCAGGGACCATGGGGCCCGTCGCAGCCTCCTGGTGATGACAACGACACTGTCTAAGAACTACAGAGTACTTCAAAGAGAGGTTCCGCAACACAGAATCAAAGAGTCAGCCGAATTACAGCGATTGGTATTCTGAAATTAGCAGCTGATCAAATGTTAGCTTGCAAAACTAACCAGAAAATCAAGAGAAATACAAGGTCTGTCTTTTTTAGTTTCGCTTGCTAATATGTTGATCCTGCAGCTGTGTGGAACAGACCCGGAAAGCGAAACAATTGGAGAACAAACCCATCACATATTGGCTGGTTACATGCAGAAGAGGGAAGGACTTTCCACAGCGCTGAAATGTTATCAGGTGCTATCATGCATGCTATGACAGGATATGATGCTTTACAGCCACTCTATTAACAGAGCAAGGGGACAGGTTGAAGTGGCCATGCCTCTAAGATTGCTTGGCTAGTGTAGATTACAGAAGGAGAGGTCAGAGGCCTCGCCAGGCCGTTAGAATCCTCATATTCATTACATTTCACCATCACAACTTGTTGCACGATTAGAATGAGCAATAATCAAAATGGAAGCAAGCACACTCGTTGGTGACGAGCACGGAACGATGTGATTGGCCGGATAGGACAAGAGAGGCGATTGTTGTATCGGTGAACTGTGATTATCATGCAAGCTGATTGTCTGCTGGGATCAGAGGGCGGGTGTACATATAGAGCACCAACTTGTGTCTGTCTGTAGGGGTGCGGGCGGCCGGAGCCTGTACGGAGACGCCTGCTGTTTTTGGTGAGCCGCTGCAAACAGAAATGTTAGTCCACAAACCTCACCCTCACAGGATAAACACTGAACGACAACACGTTCACAGAACCAAACGCTGTGGGCCTGTGATCGTTCTGAGGCGTCACCTTGTTGTTGGTGTCTAGGACGTAGGTGCTGTGTCTCCACTTGGACAGGACGATGGGTTCCATGTTCTTCCTGTCCAGACTGTAGCTCTTATGGCTGTCTAATGGCAGAGGGGGGGACTGGTTGTGCTGCAGACAGGAAATGACACGCATTCAGACATCAACAACGCCACCAGAACTCTTACAGAACTAAAATGCTTCATGGTTTTTGGCAGAAGAGGTCATATTCAGGGGTTCGCACGGCGTAGTGGGTTAAGTCGCTGCATTGCAGGACAGTCTACGCCATGATTGCAAGTGTTTCGAGCCTGACTATGGGTCCTCTGACTTTCCCCGGACCTCCTGCACGAGGCAGCACAAATTGGCATACCGCCGCCCGGGATTTGGGTTTGACAAGTCAGATTATCAGATCGGGTGCCTGTAAATTCAACCGCGGAAGTATAGTTGCTGAACATAATCATCCCGTGCATGATCTGACTAAAGACATATGGTTGGATGAACCATGTGCCTGCCCCACACTATCCCATAGATCTGTCTAAGGAGTTGCGTGGATGCCAAAAATGCAGGGTTAGTGGGAATTGGGAAGGGAGGAAAATGAGGCGAAAAAAAGTTTATATAGTTTATATAATAATATTAATAAAAAGAAATCAGAACCACCATACTGGGCCTTACCTTCGGCAGCTCCCACTCGGACCGGGATCCATCTGCACTGTAGTAGTAGGGCCTGCCCTGTTCATCCACATGCTTTATCCACTGGACACACACCATGACAATTAACCACGTCAGTGAAAAAGGCTCTCACATAGAAATGTTTCTTATTTTGACTGCACAGCCTAAGTAAATTCATAGAGTAAATGGGAGCAGGAAAGACTAAGTGAGAAGTGCGATGCTAGTACAGTGAAAGTCTCCTTGGTCTACGTGGTCTATACGGCACAACACAGAGGACGTCACATTGAATCCTGGGTTAAAACCAATCCCACATTTCACAACAACACAGAGTGAGAGAGAAACAGTGACAGTCAGATTTCCCAGAAGTCCCCAGTACCTTCTCATTAGTATAGTCACTGACATACAGTGTGTGTCCACGCCCATCCAGCTCCTCTGACCAACCCCGGGGCGGGGAGCCATACTGGCTGTCTGATTGGCTAGAATATGTGCTGTGGTAGTTGTTATCGAATGACAGAGGCTGGAACCGACCAATGGAGAGCGAAAGAATAGGAAGGAACGATGGGGAGTGCGAGAGAGGCGGAGTCATCTACGATGGGGAGGAGGAAGGGAGGAAAAAGAGAGGAAAAATCACCATTGAGTTCAGTATGCGTAGAAAAATAGAAAGCACCAATCATCAGCCATTATGATTAATGACAGGAGGAGGAAAAGAGGTCACAGTCACCCACAATATAGAACAGGAACACTGCAGACAAAGTGTGTCTGAAGGGCCAGTTGAGAGAGTTTTCATAGTATTCTACAATCAGACCGGCATACTGAGTGTATGTATTTCACTGTGATCACTGTGATCAGAGTGGAGATTCATACATAAAGAACATGGAAACACTGCAGTGGTGTAGCCCACAATCACCATTTCAGGAGTTTGAAAAGCAATTAATGCTTTTGGCCACAGGGTGGCAGTGTGGTGTCATAATCCTCATTCCACCACTATAAGCTATCAGGGATACTGCGGGAATGCAGCAGTGATTTGTTTCTGTCCAAAGCATACTAGTAGGCTTCTTTCAGCGTATCAGCACATGTACACCACGGTTGTTCTAAATGTGTGCAGTGGCTGGTGTGTGTTTCAGCATGCCTGATTCCAGGGTGTTCCAGTGTCTACGCACCTCTGCCTCCCCAGTGCTGTTCCCATGAGGCTCCCCACGGCTGTTGGTGCTGGCCTCCCTAGCTCGAGGTGGCTTCCATGTCCTCTCCTGAGTAGAGCGATTGTAGAAGTAGTTTCTGCCACTTTGGTCCTTGAAATGTAATTGTGTGAAATCGTTAAACTGCTGATTTAAATGTGTTAACATTGAGAATGTGTCTTCGGTTATAGGAGAAAAACTAGCAAACAAAACAGAAAACCACGGAATAGCATTTAGGATGTGGTCTATGGATGGGGTTTGAAAAGAAGTGCAGGTAACATTAAGCACAAAAGTCCTCTCCAGGTGGTGACCCGGTGACAGTACAGACCTTGTGTGTCTCCCAGTCCCCCTGGACATTTACAGGGGTGCTGGATGGGGCCGGAGGCAGGCTGGTCCCAGTGATCTTCAGGTCCTGGAGGTTAGTGTAAACAGGCGACTCAGAACGACCCCCCTGATCGGACGGATAGACCTGGAGGACAAGGAAGACGACCACGTTAAGAACAGTGATTTGGAACATCTCATGGACAGAGCAGGGCGAACCGTTCAGCCCAGTCAGACCGTAACAGTATGAAGTGTAGGCTAATTTAATGCAGGTGTGGCAACAATTTATAAGACTTGTTCGAAAGGTCAACTTGTCTAATTCCAACTTCCCTCAACGATTCTATTAACCACGAAGGGTCTGTAGAAGGTGCAGTATTGGACGACTAGTCTCACAATCGTGATGGAGCAAACAATGGCATGTAGAGGCGGTACAGGCCAGAAAAGTCACTGATGGACTGATTGAAACTGGTTTGGTTTGCTGCTGCAAATGTAGTTATGTTACTCATTTGGAAATCCAAAAGAACAAGAAAAATAGTCAGATAGATCAGGAAAAATATCCAAAAAGTGAGTACCGATCCGTCAAAGTCTGTGTCGATATATATGGGCACTATTGAACAACATTTAACTTAGAAATGTTTGCTGTTAGGTTAGTTATTTTAACCAACAAAGCCACGTATGTTTCAGACACAATAGGATTTCCTTCCACCTGACCAACAGAAGCAAACAACCAACATTACACAGTAAAACACTGAGACTGAAGTAACAAATCACTGGTATAGGCAAAAGGACATTCAATACGTGATTCATTTTGAAGTACACATTACAAAGACAAAGAGGGGTGATCCAAAAGAACGACCTGGCCAGCAGTTTGTAAACAGCGCTGTGTAGTTTATAGCATACAGATGTATGTGCAGATGTACACAACATGTGTGGAAAATGCCGGCTGACAGTTTAGAGCAGAAGGTGACTTACTGTTCACAGATTCACAAGACCATGGCCCACCGCCTTCATTGGTCATAGGTCTTTTTGTTTGATAAAGAAAGTATGTACTGCGTTTGCCAATAGCAGTTATAAATACATTTGCTTTTTTAGGACCAAGGATGATTGACTTTTTACCGGTCATTAACTTGTAGTCAAAAGCCATAAAATCTCTTATTATCGATCCTGAGCAGTGGAACACAGTTGTGCTGGACTCCTTGGATGCATCACGGTGGAGCAGCGGCAGATAAATCAAGTGACTCAGAGAAGTCACATCACTGCTCCTAGCTCATGATCATCTGCCACAAAACCACATGAAATGTCTCCTCTGACAAAATGCCATTGCTCACCTATAAGTGTGTGGTGTGTGTGGTGAGTAATATCACTGTAGGAGAAACAGTACTCAGGTAACTCTGCTCCAAGCGCACCCTCTGTCTTGAGGTGATTGTTAGGGTTGTTTAAGCTCAGTGGTGAAGTCATCTGGTCTTTCCTTTATACACCCTGAAATCCCAGACCAGTCCCTATTTCAGCATGTCGTACAGCATGATGGTGTCAGTTAGCAGTGAAGTCTATTAGGGAAGATGGGGCCTCTCAGATCAGCTAATGTGTGACGTCAGATGGCTCAGTCGCACTTGCAGTCGAAAAGTCGATGTTTCGTTTCCCGACTGTGCCAAATGCCGCTGTGTCCTTGTGCAAGGCACTTTTCTAAATGCAAGTCACTCTGGGTAACTACATTTTATACTTTTTTATTTTCCTCCCTTCCCAACAGCCACTTTCAACCGGTTTTCCTCACTGGATTCTAACTCGGGGTCTGAGTCGGCCCTTTTGGGGATTGAGCGGCAGACGCGTCTAATCAGAACCCATGACAAAATGAAAAGCTTAGTGATCGGTGATTACGTTACCTGTAATATTAGATTGAAGAATCAGCCAGCGATTATACAGTGTTTACCTGGGGCCAGGGCTACTGACATAGAGGCTAATCTGAGGTTGTTGCTAGCGAAATCAAAAACAGGCAAGGCTAGAGAGCATAGAGATATTGTTATTCATGTTGGCATCAATGATGTTAGGATGAAACAGTCAGAGGTTACTAAGCAGAACACAGCTTCAGCTTGTAAATTAGCTAGAAAGATGTGTCTGTATCGAGTAATTGTCTCTGGCCCCCTCCCAGTTAGGGGTAGTAACGAGTTCTACAGCAGACTCACAACTCAATCGCTGGCTGAAGACGGAGTTCTGCCTCATCACAGGAGACAATAATAGATCATTTGTCCTCTTTTGGGGACTCGCAAAGAAAGAGTCGAGCCTAACCTGCTGAAGAGTGATGGACACCATCATAGCTGGAGTGGTGCTCTTCTCTTATATATCAACATAGTCAGGAGTCTAACTCCAATAGCTTCACCATGAAATAGGGTGCAGTTTAGGCTGCAGGCTGTCAGTCTGATAGCTTAGTGGTGTCCACCGTTACCATATCCAGTGAAGTGAGTTCTGTTTTCTTAATTGAGACTGTGACTGTACCACAATCCAGGTTGAGTAAGGCAAAACAAGGTGGTGTTTACCTTAGTAATCTTATTAAAGTAAAGCCTTCCAACATTTCTGTCATGAATCAAGATTACAATTACAAAAAACACTAACCTAAAAATGGGACTACTAAATGTTCAATCCCTTACCTCAAAAGCAATTATAGTCAATGAACTAATTACAGATCATAAACTTGATATGATTGGCCTG
Organism: Umbra pygmaea; assembly: GCA_016801145.1. Taxonomy (NCBI): domain Eukaryota; kingdom Metazoa; phylum Chordata; class Actinopteri; order Esociformes; family Umbridae; genus Umbra; species Umbra pygmaea. The sequence goes on from JACXGM010040092.1 coordinate 8,532, forward strand.
TGTGAAACCTGGCTTATGCCTGATGAATTTATTGCCCTTAATGAGGCCTCTCTTGGTTACATTGGTAATCATACACCCTGCGAATCTCACAAAGGCTGTGGTTCGGCCATCATTTGACACTGATCTTAAACTTACACCCAAAAAATAAATGGGTTTGTGTCTTTCGAGGTTCTAGTCATGAAATCTATGCAGCTTAATCAATCTGTTTTTATATCCACTATCTACAGGCCACCTGGGTATGGCAGCCACAGTGTACCTTAATGAATTCCCTGAAATCTTATCTGGCCTAGTAGTCATGGCAGATATTAGAATTTGTGGCGATTTTAACCTTCATATGGAGAACTCAAATGACCTTCTCCAAAAGGCTTTTAGAGCAATAACTGCCTGAGTGGGTTTTGTCCAACACGTCTCAGGACTTATAGGTACACACTGCCATAGTCACACGTTTGACCTTGTTATGTCTCACGGAATAGATGTTGTAGATCTCAGTGTTTTTCCTAATAATCCAGGAATTTCAGACCACCATTTGATTACATTTACTGTCATATGAGTTACTTTAAATTGGAACCCAACCAGGGACTTTTAAGGGCCACAATATAAATTCTCTGAGAACCCAAATGTTCTTTGATGCCCTTACTGACTCATTCTACCATACCAATGATGTCAGAGTTGACACATCTGTGAATGATCTAACCGAAGATTTACACCTAACTCTGTGTAACACCCTGGATGCAGTTGCACCGCTAAAAACGAAACATATCCGCAAGAACAATCTTGCTCCCTAGTATACAGAAAACACCAGAACCCTAAAGCAAGCATCCAGAAGACTGGAGCAGAAATGGCGTTCTACCAAGTATTAGTAGTTGGAAGTATTTAGACTAGCTTGGAATGACAGTACTCTGCATTACCGAAATGCATGGATCAGCCGACCTTCTCTCCGACCTAATTAAGGAGAACAAAAATAAACAAAAAATTTACTAAAAAGCAGAATTCCGCAAATGAGGTTGTACAACATTTTGGCAGTAATGAATGAGACTTTTTGATAAAAAACATCATTACCATTAAAAAAAACAAATTACAGAATCATCCCTTAGAAAGCATATTTCTCCTAAACTAACATGTCCTGAGATTGGATTAGGAAGGATACTGGACTTTTTTAATCCTGTATCCCTTTTACTAAAATAGTAAAAGCCTCAAAGCCTTCCAGCTGTCAACTTTAACCTATTCCAACTAAATTACTTAAGGAGATACTTCCTGTGCTTGGCCCGCATATGCTAAAAACAATAAATTGCTCCCTAGTCTCTGGGTGTGTACCAAACTCCCTAAAATTGTCTGTAGTAAAGCCACCTTTAAAAAACCTTGAACCAGAAAGGCTAAAGACTACCGGCCTATTTCGAATCTACCAGATCTCTTAAAAAATATTAGAAAGTGGTCGCTCAGCAACTCAGTGCATTCCTAAAGACTAATAATACTTATGAAAATCTCCAGTCTGGGTTTAGACCTTATCATATTACTGAGATTGCACTTGTGAAGGTGATAAATGACCTCCAAGTTTCATCTGTTCTTGTGCTCCTGGACCTTAGTGCTGGCTTCGATACCATTGACCACAACATTCTTCTAGACAGAATGGAAACCTAAATCGGGCTACGTGGACATGTTCTGGCATAGTTCATATCCTATCTATCTAGGGCTGGGCACCGAACATCGATACTTTTATGGCACCGACCGAAATACTCCAATACTATCGAGTATCGAAAAATTATTTATCTTTCGATGCCAAATTTCGGTTCCAAAAGCATCTGTGAGCCAATAATCATGTAGCATACTTGCGTGTAACAACATAGTCACCTGCGATTGGCTGTCTAACGCATCTTAAAACACG
>JACXGM010040093.1:0-10414 GCA_016801145.1 Umbra pygmaea
CATAATCAGACACCACCCAGATACCGCCCAAAGGTCAAAGGCTCCTCCCTCACTCCTCCCTCTCGTGTAAAATCGTCACATCCGCAACCAAGATGTCTGCGCCCGTAACGGCAAATTCTGTGACTCAAATCAGATATTAACAAACCAATGGGTGACGTCACACATGTTATATCCATTAATTATATACAATCTATGGTTCCCTATCGATCTGAAGAGGGCGTTTTGAAGTCAGAGATTTAAGTTTTGATTGCAGAATGCCAGTTTTGACATGGTAGTTAGAAGTTAATCTCCAAGTGTTGTGTAAAGATTTTTTGTGTGTTGAGTGTTGACACAATGAGCCAAATTTAGCATTTAGTGTGTTAGCAATTGGAAAAAAACTATAATAATAATAAATGCAATATGTCAGGCTCCCAATTTTTACAATTGAAGTACTATAAAAGGTGGAGAAATTACAAATTCTGTGTGGATTGCATTAAAAACATATTTATTAAATTGCAAATAGACATCCAGCAAAAGAAAAATGGCAAGTGATGTATGCCCTCAAATCTGTAGATGTGCATGGATTTGTCCTGAACCCCTTAAAGAACTTGGGAGCAACTAGTGTATACAGACCTGTATAGTGTAACGTGTCAATGTAATTTTTGTATAGGACAAATATACCAGTACTCACGTTTTGTGATGTTAAATGTGTCATAATGTTATTGTGTGTAGGACAGAGAGTGGGTGAAAAAGCGTGTGTGTGTGTGTATGGGATGGACAGGAAAAGAGAGACCGCAAAGTGCTTAAATGTATACCTCAAATTTGCAGCACATTCGCCAGGAGACTTTCTTCATGACTACTTTGTCAAACATCTCCCTCAGATATGGCCAGGGATGATTGGGAATGCCTTGATGCTTGTCGAATCTCTGGGATCTCAGTTTTCTTCATTTTTAATCATGTCACCATACATAATACTATCTTAACATTACCGCAATCAAGCCCCAATGATTTTGCCTCAAATGAATGCCACTGAATCTGTCGAGTCGTCTTGTAGTGGTGCGTCAAATGTAACGTATATTCCCATTCAATTAGATTGAAATCAGTATTGATGACGAGAGAAATAATAATGGTAACTTCACTGAAATTATTTGAAACTAAAGTAACAAGACAATTTTGTAAAATGTAAGGAGTAGAAAGTACCGATATTTGTGTTAAAAATGTAAGGAGGAAAAGTAAAAAGTCGGCACAAAAATATTAAGTAAAGTAAAAACAGCTTGCTGTTACTGAAGGTGTCTATGAAAAAATAAATAACATGTTCCATTTAACTTTTGTATTCATTTCGTCAACAGGCTTTATGTTAGCTATGTTTGGGAGGTAACATGATGTACACTAGTGTGCACATGTTTAGGGTCACCCAGGATTTTTCATGTGTTTTTTTTTATTGATACCTTCATTTACCGAGACGGCATTACATTGATAACAAATTATTGTTGAAACATGATTAATACAGATGAGCTAAAAGACTTCATCCCTAGGACACTGAAATAATGTCTTTCCAACAATGATAGATATTTACAACACTGGTAACGTCTTGGATGTATATACACTTTTTTTACTGAACGCCAACTTCAATTAAGGTATAAATTTCATTCAAAATCTTGCACATCTCTGGGTGCCCCCAAACTTTTGAACACCAGCATAGCTAGTACTTTTCGGGTGTAAATGTGTTTGCATTGACATCATTGGGACTTATTGGGATATCATTTGGGCTTATTATATCCAGTGAATTAAAGTTTGCTGTTTACTCATTTATATCGACCAGGTAGATCTATTTGGAAAATAAATTTAACTAGCCTACCTGGAGTGTATTTGGTAAATGTCTCTTTGAAACTAGTTCACATCCATTGAATCAATTGGTTTGCATTATGAGCTTGTTGGCTACTGTACAGCTATATCAAAGCGCACAAACATTTACTAAGCTACGATGTGGGTAATGTAGGTAATGTAATGCTTGTTGTATGCTGTGCCGAATAATAGGATGAAGTTGTTTATTTGGCATTGCACACTAACCATATATGCATGCTCCACTACACCTGTGCAACACTTTAGCTCTGGTCTCTTTGGATTATTCATGATGTAATAAGAAAACATTGATTCTCTTCCTTCAGAGATTTGACTTTGTGGAATGGAAAAGCTTGATGCTTTCACTGATTCAGATTTTTCTTGAATTTTATTTTCAATACAATGTTTTAATTTATATTTTTTTATCGCACAGAGGGCCTAGGTCCAATAGTCATAGTTTGCCACTAGTAGCAAAGTTCCAAATTCATTAGGTAAACAACTATTATTGAATACACAGGCGCTCATCAAAAGGAGTCACTGGAGAGCAACTTGACAAGGTACCCTTATCCGAATACATACACTTTCACCCCGGGCAGAGCTGTACCAATTTGTGGTGCCTTATGCCAGCCCCTAGCATCGTCGGAATTCATTGATCAGAATTTCAACCCTGGCCACTGTGACAGATTTTTTGTTGCAAGGCAGCAATTTGTTTCCACTGGGATATGATGTTTGGAAATCTGAAAATTAGGACAAATCTGATATGTTTATGTTATCATCACCAGTCGAATGTTTGTTCAGAAATTTCGAAGTCAGACCATACAGACTTGAAAAGGACAGTTTCTAAATATAATACTATATTTCAAAATAGAACTTGAAAAAGTACATTGTTTCTCTGATAATATAAATAGACTATGACAGATTTGATGTACATCCACTTTGTTTTCTTTCCTGTGATGTTTTGTATTGAAATCTCCCATATTTATATCTCATACTTCTTTTTCAAAGGCATGCTTTGGAAAACAAGATGAATCCATGTCTGAGTGTACCCTTACACATTCCCTCACTGCTACACTTTTACTCTTCTTAATTCTTTCACTGATCTGAAAAAAGGACAAAACATATACAGTATTTATTTCATCTAGCCATGGCCAAGTGCCTTGCTAAAGAGCACATCTGTGGTCCTGATAAGTAATAATGAGTAGCAATATTAATAAGTGGTTGGAAAAAACTTTTTCACATAGTTGTATATCAGATTAATACCAACAACTAGAATGGCTTCTATTTTCAAGAAACTACAATGTGATTGCGTTGCAGCACCTGTGCGTCATTTAATACAGGCTATATATTTGGAAAACTGATTAATTTACGATAAATAAATAAAAATAATACAATAAAAACTGGTAATTATTTTAAGCCAATTTGGGAAACATTCTTTTTACCTTGTCAGTTGACCAAGAATGTTGCAGCGTGTTGAACCCTATTCCAACAAGGTGGAAGTACCTTGCCTTAAGTGCAAAAGAATCAAAAACAATTAATTTACAAAATATTTTAAGAAAATGTGGCATATACATATGTTAATATACAATGAATAGTTTGTATAGAGTTTAAATGTTACTGTAATAATTAGATTATGTAACGCCCAGCACAGTGTGGGTTGGCATACATGGACTGGGACATGGACTAATTTATATATATTTATATGTATATATGTATATGTATATATATATATATGTATATGTATATGTATATATATGTATATATATGTATATATGTATATATATGTATATATATGTGTATATATGTATATATGTATATATGTATATATGTATGTACGTATATATGTATATATGTATATATGTATATATGTATATATGTATATATGTATATATGTATCAGCCGTGGTCGGTGGATCTTAATTGGGGAGGACGGGCTCATATTACGCTCGGAACCGGAGTGAATGGAATGGTGCGCAACAAACAAAACCAATTGTTTTTTTGATTTGCACACATTCCATTCACTCCGGTTCTGAGCGTAATACGAGCCCGTCCTCCCCAATTAAGATCCACCGACCGCGGCTGATATGTATATATATATATTAGTATTTTCATATGTATATTATTTAGTTAGGTTTAGTTCGTTTTTTGAGGCTGGTATCTTGTAGATTGGTTTGATTAATGATTACGTACAGCCGTGTTCTGTTAGCTGGTTTAGCTGTTTGCATATAAGCTGCCTAGACTAGAGAGAGGTGGTGGTCAATGGTATTCTGTGGTGATTTAAGTTACGTGGATTCTGTTGCTGTGGGTTTGCTGTCTGGGAGGTTTACACATTGGGTACGTAAGTTGTGAAAAGTATGCAGATTTGTATGAGCTATTAAGGCGTACGCTCTGAATATTATTTTTCCATGTCCACGCCGCGTTAGAGCATGTGTAATTCAGATAGATATGTATCCGTTTTGCTGCTCAAGTTTCATGTCACCTGCAACTACCGTTTTGTGTTGTAAATATACTGGATCAGTTTGATTATTACAAGCACCAACCATCTCTACCTGCATGGGTCTCCCTCCTCTCTACACATATACACCCAAGGCGTGACACATTAGTTCAATGGAAATTCTTAATGAATGAGACATAAGGGTAACATTAACACCAGGGGTGGCTGGTATAAATGGGCTAACATGGCCCTCCCTATCATTTACAGTAAGGGTGAGAATATTATTGTTCAAAATCCTTACAACAGATGGTTTAAAAGTTTGGTGAAACGTTGAGGAGCAATGCACTAAATAGTCACACTAAAAACACAAAAGAAGTGACCTGTCAAGGTGTGTAGTGTGGTTGAGAGAGGAGGACCCGAATGCAGAGGTGTAGCTGTATTCCATTGCCATTTATTTTAACCAGTAACAGCTCCTGGAACATCTTCGTGACACAGAATGAAATAAGTGCAAACACCCGTAACAGGATACAAGATCACAATGCCCAATGCTCTCTCTCTGGTTTGGGCTGTCTATATAGTGTGTACTGACTCCCTCATTACACACGGCTGACAGTAATATCTAATCAAGCCGATCTAGAAGGTACTAGGCTCACTAGCCAACCTATCGAATGACAGCCCCACCAGAGAGAGAGGCGTGGTTAAACACACAAGGAAAAACTGTAATAAGGTAGAACAGAAAACAACATGCAATGCACTGGATAACTCACAAGGGGGAACTAAAGAACCACTAAACACAAGCAGAATAAAACACTAGAAGGAGTCCATAATCCAGCACACACAGGGCCGGATGCGACAGAGCCCCCTCCCAAAGCCCACCACACCGGGGTGGGCAACAAAGAGGGTGCAGGGTCTACAAAGGAACCAGGAGGCTAGCCTGCTACCAGAGAGGGACCGGGTAGCCATCTCGATTTCCCGGTTGGAGGGTGGGGCCCTTTCCTTCGCCCTGGCCCTGTGGGAGGTGGACCCCGTCTTTTGGAGGACCACAAGGGGTTCACCCGCCTACTACAGAGTATGATTGGGCCTCTCTCCAAGATGGCCACCCCACAGCCTCCGCCAGCAGTCTGCACAAAGCCTCCGCCAGCAGTCTGCACACAGCCTCCGCCAGCAGTCTGCACACAGCCTCCGCCAGCAGGCTGTACACAGCCTCCAGCAGGCTACACACAGCCTCCAGCCGTTTGCACACAACCTCCAGCAGTTTGCCCACCGCCGCTGTCCTCCGGACCCCCTGCGCAGCCGACGCTGACGTCCGGACCCCCTGCTCAGCCACTGCTGTCCTCAGGACCCCCTGCTCAGCCGCCGCTGTCCTCAGGACCTCCTGCTCAGCCGCCACTGGACCTTCCAGACACCCTGCCACCAGGGCTCCCAGACACCCTGCCGCCAGGGCTCCCAGACACCCTGCCGCCAGGGCTCCCAGACACCCTGCCACCAGGGCTCCCAGACACCCTGCCGCCAGGGCTCCCATACACCCAGCCGCTAGGGCTCTTAGACCCCCGGCTTGTGACAGGGCTCCCGGATACCCTGCCACCAGGGCCCGTTGCACTGCCTTTCCGCTGGCCACCTGAACTGCCTTGCCCCTGGCCGCCAGAACTGCCTTACCACTGGCCGCCTGAACTGCCTTGCCCCTGGCCGTCTAACCTACCTGACCCTGGGTCACCCTCTGTCCCTCCTGACCTCGGGCCGCCCTCTGTCCCTCCTGACCCCGGGCCGCCCTCTGTCCCTCCAGACCCTGGGCCTTCCGTCCCTCCTGACCCCGGGCCGCCCTTTGTCCCTCCTGACCCCGGGCCTTCCGTCCCTCCTGACCCCGGGCCGCCCTCTGTCCCGCCTGACCCCGGGCCCTTTCTGTGGGGGGGGGGGCTACTGTAACGTCCGGCCCTGTGAGGGCTGGGACATGGACAATTTCCATTTAGGTTGCTTCCCGTGTGTGTATTTTTGTTCTTCAGTGCTCGCACAGTGTTTTCGTTCTCCATTTTGTGTTATGTTTTATCATTGCTTGTTTACGTTAGTGACTTGTTATACTCTAGCATTCTTTATGCCCGGCTATGCCATTTGGTTGGTCCTGGGAGATCTACCCCTCTCTATGTTTGATGGGCTATCGGGATTACGCACACAGGTGCACCTTATTTCAGATCTTCTGTTTGAGTGTATATATACTGGTTACACAGGAAATACAATGTCGGTTATTGTCGCTGTTACAAGTATACTGCGGGAGCCTATATTCTCCTCTGTTTGATTTACTGGATCTCATGGGAATAAATTCTCAATTACCTGCACTTGTTTCCTCTTGCCTCCGTTTTGCTTGTGACATGACCCAACAGACATCTAGGCATATGGAAAGAATGCGTACTTTTCAGGAAACGTAAAATACCACTACCTATTAATTTCAGTTAAAAAAAAAAAAATTTTCAAGTTAGGAATTCATTAACATGTACACCTTCATATTTGATAAAAAAAACCTTTATATTCTGTAGATACATAAAATAAGTTAAATAACAATAGTTTGTTATAACAAAAGAAATAGAAGTCCCCACCCATAAATCTTCCTGATTAGTTGCTGTCTCATGTTGTTTTGTTTATTTCACTCGCACAGTGACCAGCTGGGCATTCGAAACACAACAGCACAGAGTTTAGTTCTAGAAAACTGTTTTTTAGTTACATTGGATGTGGAGTCCCTCTATACTAATATTGCCCAAGATGATGGACTGAAAGCATTACAATATTTTCTAATGAATAATGATGCTACTGTTGATGCAATGTGAACGATGGATGTATAATACATTTAGCCCACCCACCCAATATCACCACCAACCGTCACTGATGAACACAACAATGATTCTTGATAATGCTGGCTCTTACCGGAGTCATCACCAGCTCTGTTTAAACTACATTGACAGCCTTGCCCCTCCTAGGCATTAGGCATAGCCCATCTCATTTATACCCCAATTCACAGAAAACAAATAAACAAACGCCATATTTGAGTGTAGATTCAGCAAGTGGATAGATTATTTGAAACAGATTTTGGAAAATGCTAAGGTGAAATATATACTTACTTGTATGTTGATATAATTTGGAATATAATTTTTTTTTCTATTCCTCTAGAATGGAGTCTAGACCCCATTAGATGGTTAAACCTGTCTTCAATACATTTGGAATGGGAAAATTAATTGCTGAAAAATGGCAATAAAAAATAACTATTGGAAAAAACTAATAAGCGCACGGCATGGCACGAGGACGCATATGCTGCTACTGGAATGGAATTGAAAAATGCGGGTAGTGATAAGGCACCAAAAAATAAATAAGAATAATAAGAAAAAAATGAAGAGCAATACGTGCTTGCGATGACACAATCACATAATTATAAACTAATTTCCATTCCAAATTACTACCTCAATATTACATAACATTCCTTAACACCAAGTATGAATTTACAGTTTTAGCTGTATGAGTCAGGAATACACAACCTTGCTTTGACGTCAGAGCAGTGCATTTGGGGGTAGAAGGACGTCTTAGAATTGGTTTAATCAGATGAAATACAAATGAACTCATCTGACAAGAATTGTAATTCAAGTACAAATACAGATGTTTAGTGCAGAGCTAGCTCAGTAATGGCAGCAGGTAGGTGTGAGTGCATCTTGCACGTATAGTGAGGCGAAGACTTTTGGAGGAAGGCCTGGTGTCAAGCGCAGCAAAGAAGCCACTTCTCTCTGGGAAAAACATCAGGGACAGACTGATATTCTGCCAATGTAATTCAAGTACAAATGTTGTGGACTGTTTAGGACTATGGCAAAGTCATTTTCTCAGATGAATCCCCTTTCTGGATGTTTGGGTCATCCGGAAAACTTTGGGTATGTTTTTTTAGGCAGGATTTAACAAAAAGGGGGTGATCTAATTTGAAAATCCAGAGATGTACAACTGCAGAGAAATGGCTGACGAATATGTAGCGAGTTTGCACAACAAATATATAATTAGCAGAGTACTTATACTTACTAGACACACAAGCAGATACAAAGCGAATGCATAACTCATTTGAATTACAGGAGTGCACAACAATTATATCTGACTACCATGCTGTATCGCGGCATAGAGGCAAAGGCTAAATATAAGAGCATATGCCTGATTCAAGCTACACAGCACATCTTACTTACTCTACATAGTGACAGTACTTCCCCCCCAAATGACAGGAACCCAGCATGACAATGCATCTATGAACCGCACCATACCACTGGACACCAGAGCATATGTAGGAGCTAATAGACAACGGCTGAATGTAATTAGCAATCAGTTCGAACAAGCACTTGAAGAACTAAGTGAAGAGACCTATAATACTACTGGTATCTAGGGGGTGGTGCCAAAGTTCCACAACCCACAAATACATATAAACCCAACTCAAATCAACAATACATAGACTGAAATACAACTGAAACAAAAATATACATATAATACAATGAGTCCTTCTCTCAGTCCATGGAAACTTCCCACTCTGCCATATGGTATGCCACCATCTCCTCACTAAACACTGCTTTGAACACTTGTTTCATTGGACCGATATTGACTGAAGATAATAATCCTGGTTCGGCTTCATTTCACTCTCTCACCATATTGCAATGCTTTACAAGGAATGATCCATTCCTGTCTGATTTACACAACAATGTATGATAGACTCTGTTCTAGTTCAATCAATGAGGATCAGACACCTTGATCATATTTAATCGCGTTTGATTCTGGTTCTTTATTAGTGATATGTACAATTAAATTGGGTTGTTGGACTTCATCGATATTTCTATAATAATATATTTTAAAACCACTTTGTTTTTTATAAGAAATTAAAAAATGTTCTACCCTAAATTCACATCTAATCCAATCAAATAATCGTGTTGCTGTTTTTCTAGAACCCTATAATCTCTGCCAATGACTACCAATGCCAACCACTAACAACAACATACTGTACAAAAGGTGATTGTCTATCTTTGAGGCTTATCGTGATATGATCCAGGTTTAATGGAGGGGGAGGCCTGGTTAAGGAGGCCCACCTTGGAGGGAACGTATAGGTAGCGTGTGGCCAGCTCCATGTGAGGAGAGGAGCTGTTTTAAAGCAATGGATGCCCCCCCACAAACTTCATTAACACTGTGGCATTGCTCTTCACGTCCACTTATTTCTGCCTCCTTTCCTTTCACAGAATTTATGAACCATCAAAGCCAGGATTGGGTTAGGTGAGAAATGACAATTGGGGACTGGGAATGACTGCATGCATTTCTATATCCTCTGAGACATTAGAAAGTTTATTTTGTTTTTGCACAAGTGTTTTATTGCTGTTTTCGAAGGCAAGCAGAACAGAAAATCTGACTGTTTGTTTGTAACGGTTTCTCGCAGGAGGCTTTTGTAAAAATTAGGTTAATTTGAATGTGGTCAACCCAAGTCCATCACAATTTCACAAAAAATAAATTGGAAGCAAATAGACTAGAACGGGACAATGGCTTCAATCATTTGTGCAGTTTCATTTACTGAGCTTCAACGATGCAAGGAAAAAGCTACCCATGCCAGAATGTAATTCATTTTATAAAATAATTTCCTGTTATAAAAATAAGATATCAAGTGCCCAGTGTTTAAGGGTTAATGTCTTCACTTTTAAACAATCTGAATGAGTGAGACCCATGTTATTCTGTATGTGAACATTTTATGTCTTTGATTGTTTGTTTAATTTTATGAAAAACATTGAACATTTATAAAATTAATAATGTCTTTATATTTGAGCCAAGTCATGGTGGGTGGTGAGACAGGTTCAGTGTTCAGTCGGATGCTGTAGGTAGTGAGAAAGGTCCAGTATTCAGTCTGATGCTGTAGGTAGTGAGAAAGGTCCAGTGTTCAGTCTGATGCTGTAGGTAGTGAGAAAGGTCCAGTGTTCAGTCTGATGCTGTAGGTAGTGAGAAAGGTCCAGTGTTCAGTCTGATGGTGTAGGTAGTGAAAAAGGTCCAGTGTTAAGTCTGATGCTGTAGGTAGTGAGAAAGGTCCAGTGTTCAGTCTGATGGTGTAGGTAGTGAGAAAGGTCCAGTGTTCAGTCTGATGCTGTAGGTAGTGAGAAAGGTCCAGTGTTAAGTCTGATGCTGT
>JACXGM010040094.1:0-10410 GCA_016801145.1 Umbra pygmaea
TTAATAGCAATGTGCTGTATATAATTAATTCGTAATTCTGAAATGTAATTTGCAATATGGGGTAGTTGCTATGCAGACACATTCATCAATGATCGCTGGTTCAACAATTCACTGAACAAGGTGGTTATACCACGGCTAGTCACACTATAGAATTTGCGTACACGAAGTCAGACCAGACGTGAGATTTCATCGCAGCCTATGCTCACGTTCAAATTGATAAATCCCTTGCTTTGCGTAAGAATCGCCGTACGCCCGTCGTACGCCTGTTTTAGGTCGTACGCACGTTTCATAAATGAGGGCCATTGTCTGTACTCCTACCAATTTTGGCCTTAGGACCTCTTTTAAGACTTAAGATGCTTCCCGAATTACTTTTTTCTTCACTAGGATTTTATATTTAATTTTAAGAGTAAACGTTCACATTTCTAAGAATTTTCTTAGAATTTTCTCACTAGGAGCTACTCTGTGCATTAAGATTTTTTTTAAATACGGGCCCAGAACCCTAAAGCAAGCCTCCAGAAGTTTGGAGCGGAAATTGCATTCTACCAAGTTGGATTGTATTTAGAAGTTGTATTTAGACTAGTTTGGAATGACAGGACTCTGCATTACCCCAATGCACTTACTCCTGCCCGATCAGCCTATTTCTCCAACCTAATTGAGGAGAACAAAAATAGCACAACATTTATTTTTGATACAGTTGCAAAGTCAACTAAAAAGCAGAATTCCGCAAATGAAATAGGACTACATTTTGGCAGTATTGAATTCATGAGCTTTTTTGATGAAAAGATCATTACCATTACAAAACAAATCACAGATTCCTCCCTTAAGAAGCATATATCCCCTAAACACACATGTTCTGAGATTGTGCAGAACAGTCAGGATGTTGGCTTAGAAAGGACACTGGAATTTTTTAATCGTGTATCCCTTGAATCTTTCACTAATATAGTAAAGGCCTCAAAACTTTCCAGCTGTCAACTGGACCCTATTCCAACTAAATTTAAAAAAGAGTTACTTTCCGTGCTTGGCTTGCATGTGATAAAAATAATAAATTGCTCTCTAGTATCTGGGTGTGTACCAAACTCTAAACGGTAAACAACTACCGGCCTATTTCAAATCTACCATTTCTCTCAAAAATATTAGAAAAAGTGGTTGCCCAGCAACTCAGTGCATTCCTAAAGACTAATAATACTTACAAAAAGCACCAGTCTGGGTTTAGACCCCATCATAGTACTGAGACTGCACTTGTAAAGGTGGTAAATGACCTTCAGGTTTCATCTGACCACAGCTGTGCCTCTGTTCTTGTGGTTCTGGACCTGAGTGCTGCCTTCGATACCATTGACCACAACATTCTTCTAGACAGATTGGAAACCTATAGGGCTACGTGGACATGTTCTGGCATGGTTCCGATCCTATCTATTGGAAAGATATCAGTTTGTATCTGTGGATGGTCTGTCCTCCAAACAATCAAACGTATGCTTTGGTGTTCCACAAGGTTCTGTTTTGGGACTGCTACAGTCCTTGCCATATATGTTGCCTCTTGGTGATATCATCCGGAATCACAATGTCAACTTTCACAGCTATGCTGATGACACACAGCTGTACATATCAGTGAAAAAGCAAGAATCCCCAAAACTATAGCAGGTGCATTACTTAAATTTATTGTGCATTAGTATTGATTGTATATTTTTATTGACTTTTGTATTTTACGGTGCCTGTTAACATCTGGCTAGGGACAACAGATGGAAACTAGCACTTGTAGCTAACTCTGGCTTGTTTACAGCAAGTAACTTGTCTGATGATCAATGAGCATTGTCCCTATCAAATAAAATAAAAAAATTTAATAAAATTACGCATACCAAAGGGCATCACTGTATTCTGTAAGAAGTCGTCAGGGGTAACAAATGCAGAAATATCCGAGGCACAAGGGGTAAGAGGCACCTGCCAATACCCTTTTAATAAATCCAATTTGCTTACATAGGCTGCAGCCCTGACGGTGTCTACACAATCATTAATCTGAGGTAGTGGGAATGAATGAGGTACAGTTACAGAATTTACTCTTCTGTACTCTGTGCAAAATCTGGATGTCCCGTCAGGCTTGGGAATCGAGATACAAGGTGAACTCCACAGACTTGTGCTGGGTTTTGCCATGTAATATTGCAATAAATATACGCTACCTCCTTTTTCATGTGAGTCCTTTTTGCTGTGTTCACATGATAAGGATGTTGTTTGACAGGAACAGCACCCCTACATAGATGTTTTGTTCCAGTAGAGATGTCCGCCCAGGAATGTCCTGGAAAATACTTTTGTTAGGTTTACCAAGGCCTTATTGCTAGGCTCATCTAACACCTCCATTATAGGGATTACCTTACCTCTGGCGATATCTTTTCCCAGCAATAATGTAATGCCTTCAACAGGCAGAGTAGCCGCTACTTCCATACGAAGGCAGACAGACTCTATGTCCGAGGACAAATTAACCCAATGTAATGGCCGGGATACTGTTGCCATTTCGATACCCTGTAGCAGGATGTGTGATCCACCAACGTGATCTCTCAGAAATCTATGAAATGACCATGGAGTCTTAACTTCAAAATCCGTGGCAGTTTCACGGAATCATATGATGACGTAGCAGTGTGTAAATACCATAGATGTTGCAGATTGATAGGCTGGGGATGGTGGACGGGCGTATAAAAATGTGACTCACATACCAGAGATTGCGACTTCAAATCCATGCGGACACTTTGCATGTATTTTGTTTTCTATTCCAGCGCGATGCAGACATGTGCTGTTTTTATTCTTTATTTACTCAATGTCACCATGGTTACAAACAATACATTACGACATAATACATGTTAAATGTTAACCTAACCTTAACCACTCAGAAACCTTGCTGTTAAGGGTTTGGGTAATGCTTACATCGAATTAACAGCAAGGTTTCTGAGTGGTTAAGGTTAGGGTACAGGTTTTGGTAAGGCTTACATCGAGTTAACAGCAAGTTTTCTGAGTGGTTATGGTTAGGGTTTGGGTACGGCTTAGATCGAGTTAACAGCAAGGTCTCACTGTGTGTCCATCACAGACTTTTCTGTGAAACTGTCAAGGATTTTGGTCCATGTTCATTTCACAGAATTTTTTTCCATTCCGTGAAACTGCCACAGATTTTGAGGTTAAGACTCCGTGGTCATTTCACAGGTTTCTGAGGGGTAATGGTCATGACGCCTCTGGTTACTCTGCTACCCTACTTGTAATAAGTATTGCATTAACACAATGTTAGCTACCTAGGACATATTAATAAAACTTACCTTTTTCTTTCCCATGCAGAGGCACCTCCATACAACTCATTTGCAAGTTATTGCACCCAACTCACCTACTGTAATAAACACACATTCTTTAGTGCACTTTTTAACTTTCTCCTTTCAAAGGTTGTCATCTACTGTGACTGGTAGGTTATTTACACATGATAACCTACCAGTCACAGCAGTTAGCTAGCTAGTAGCTTAGCTATCAGGTGAAGTGTGACCCCAAAGTACACTGTCACTTTGACATGAGCTGCATCACTTCTAGTTCTGACCAGATGGATTTGCATGAAGACAAGTGTGCTTTGTGCTTAGCAAACGAGCTCAATAGTATTTAAGAACCATGTCATAACTTGACAGATTGTCTAGGTGAAAAGCAAATGCAATTCATTTGTTTAATAAATTCATAATGTCTAGATTTTTGTGTTTCTTATATTTTGTTCTTGGCGTGGCTGCAGTAGTTTTGCCGTGGCGATGTGATTGGATGAATAAATGGACAAACCCATTTACCCCAAATACGGGACGTCTCGGCTAATACAGGACAGTTGGCAACCCTAGTTCATTTACAGAGTGGGCCATATGTCGTTGTATTTTTGTGCATGGCAATTTACCTTAAGTTGTTCCAGGGGATGTCCCTGCCCCTAACTGTAAGTCACTCTGTAAAAGAGTGTCTGCTAAAAACAATTTAAATATAATGAAAATTGCTGTGGGAGTGAAACTGAGATTTGCAAAGACAAGGCTGGATGGTTCTGCTTGTCCCAGAATAGAGCATCACTGTCAGCAGATGTTCACCCTGTTACCAGGAGGTTGGAGGTAAAGAAGACTATGATTATCTTAAAGCTGGTATGTGTGATAAAATGTAGACAACATGATAAATAAATGCATATGTGTTAATCATATTAGTAATAATTTTAGACCGGGTATCTGTCAAAGCACTTTGACAACTGCTGAAATAAAAAGGGCTTTATAAAATATATTAATTGATTGGTAAAATGTTTCATAGCATTGTTTTACTGTCATTATGAGTCTGTATGGAAAGCTGATCGAAGATAAAGTACCTGTCTTCTAAAACTTGTATTTTCTAAAACATTAGGACATACCGCTTGTCTATATGTTTTTTCAGTATTTTTAATCACTATTTAACCTAATTATTTACAAATAAGCCTTGTTGGGTTAACTGAAAGAGACAACAAACATATTTTATTTACAAGGAAATCTTTATTTTCTTTTATTCATCTAAGCCAACATAACTTGAATATCCATTAACAGTACCAGCCGAACAATTAAAATCTAAAACTAACAAAAAGGATTGACATTTGAACTCAAGCAAATCCCACAGTTTTAAATTGATCAATTAGACATATCTGGTCTCAGAGTCAAAGCATGAGTACCAGCAGGTTCTCCCCACTTGACTGACAGGTCCTACCCAGAACAGTCGGCCCTCCTGAGGGTTTTGGTGACTGGAGTCTGGGAGCTCTTCTGGGCTTCACAGGTCACCTCTCCCACCTTGGTCCACTCCTGGGCAGTGAGAGTCAGGGTGCTGCTCCAGCTGTACAGACCATCCTTCTCCAGGAACCTGGAACTGGACTCCTGCTTCTTGTCGGTCCCGTCCACTTTCCAACTCAAGGTCCAGTCTGAGGGGAAGCCCTTATTGGCCAGACATGTCAGTGTAGCTGTTGTTGTCCTGGACAGCTCCTCACTAGAGGGGGGCAGGATGGTCATGGTGGGAGCAGTGTTACCTGGAACAAACAGAACACATCAGCTACATATACTAAGGCTGGAAGACTTCTGAAAGCAATACACATCAAAGATGGAAGAACACATTATATACTGTAAATGGAAGCTGGAAAAAGCAGATTTAAGATGACATGCCATTATAAAATGATTAGCTGTACAGTAGTCATATTATTTCATGTATGTATGTAAATTTGTTTAAATATGTATTTACAAAAAATACATTCAGGTATTTTAAGAATTATTTTGTTAAGAATGCTCAAAATGTATACTATTTTCAAAATCAAAAACACGATTCCGTTCCACAAAATAACTATAATTACAATAATTAGGAAATTGGGTTTTAAAATCTTCAATAACATTAATCATACAGATAGACATTTACACAATTTTATTCAATTCAATATTATTTGCAAGATTAACTCAATCAAAAGCAGAAAAATAAGTTAATATCTACAATTTTAAAATGTTAAAAATCCAGACCTTAGCATATTTATATTTCTAAAATATGTAATAATAAAGATATGTAGTTTGTTACTTACTTCCAACGTCAAGTCTGGTGTCACTAACAAAACTATACCACGGTGAAATAATCTCTATTACTGGTCATACAAGAACCTTCTGATCATTGAACAAGCTGAATTTTGTTAGACTGGGGTTCAAATAGTGAACACTACAATAGTAAGAATACATGCCAGAAATGATTATATATTCCCAATTTACACATTATTGTTTTGTGTTCCGTATATTTTTGCTTAATATGTGCAGTGTATTAACAAATTACATCTATATCCAGTACATTTAATTACACAACTAGGATAGGAAAGGTAGGATAATACCTGTCATATTAATGCACGTACATTTTTATTAAACGAGATAGGAACAATATTAATTGTTCCTATCTCGTTTAATGTGCCACACAGTATTAGTATTTCTTTTTAAATTGATTAAAAAACATTTTCTTTTTATCCTCAGAATCA
Source organism: Umbra pygmaea (assembly GCA_016801145.1). Classification (NCBI taxonomy): domain Eukaryota; kingdom Metazoa; phylum Chordata; class Actinopteri; order Esociformes; family Umbridae; genus Umbra; species Umbra pygmaea. The sequence goes on from JACXGM010040094.1 coordinate 6,002, forward strand.
ACTTAAAATATAACCACAACATGTGAAATTAAACATTAAAAACTGAATATACCGGTACTAGATAGTTGTTTACTTACTTCCAACATCAAGTCTTGTTCCACTACCAAAAGTCAACCACAGTGATACAATCCTTATTACTGTTCATACAAAAACCTCTCAGTGCTGTGATGTTAGATGTACTCTAACAATGAAGAATCATCTACGACATAAAGACACGTTAACACCTCAGCTAGAAATAACTGTTAAACATGGATTGTTTTTATACAAAGTAAAATATATATAGTTTTTTTAAAACCTGAAGTAAGTCTACTCTATGTACCTTCAATTGTTTTGTTTATCTGGTATTCCCCTAGTCGGTAGGAACAGTCCAGCATTATATACGTATAATGTTTGGATTCCTTAATTTTGTCCATTAAGAGAATAGCTTTGGTGATCGTGATCCATTTAGTATTTTTTTTTATTAAAAATATTAACCTTAGGTATAAAAGTGGTGGTAAGACAATAAAGGATTGACAACAGTACCAGATGAATCATACCAGCTTTAGGTTAGATACGTTTACAGAAACTGATTTGAGGAACAAAAGGAGCTAAGCTTGAGTGAACAGATATTGAAATATTTAATATCATCATCAGAATAAAGATAAATCATACAATGTACAGTACATTATTGATTTTAGCAAAGAATTACCGGTAAGTGCCCTGTGATTTTGTAAATGTTAGTAGTTGACCAGTAAATTACATTTCAGTAATGGAAGCCTACTTAGTCTGAAATACATTTTATAATAGCCAGTCTAATACTGTGCTATATTTGTTGTCCCGTAGCTGCTTGTTATGACACGCCAGGCGGCTAATGTTAAACCTGTTGTTACGTGTAAATTAGTTCCAGAGGCATCGTCTTTGTTGCAATATTACAATTGTATTGCGCTCCACACAGACACAGGGTAAACCACGTCCACAATACAAGGAATCCCAAACTTAACATGACAACAGCATTTACCAAACTGCCGTAGCAGTCAAAAAGTTGTTTGCCCTTCCGGGATCAACACCTCCCAACTGACTGTTGAATCCTCACCTATATAGTTCAGCCTACCGCACCATCTAATGGCCAAACAAAGAATTAACACACATCTGGCTCCTACACATTTGAAACAGTAATTTGCATAATGCATCTACCAAGTTCCTCTTATAGTGTTTAAATCCCAGTGTGTTTTAATACTGTAGGAGTGTGAGCAGCCCTTCATGACAACTGAACACACAACAAACATGACTTTTATAGGCATCTTTATCTGGACACTTGTTTTCTGCTTTCAAGGTTGCTTGTTTCATGGATTGTTTAACTTTAAGTCTATTTATACAAATATATAGTATATAAGACATGTTAATAGGAATGAATATATAACAATTCATTATATTTATTTAATTTAACCTTTTGTCTTTTTCAGAATCCAGATGTCAGTACACTGTGACTCAGACTCCTGCAGTTGAAGCTGTTCTCCCAGGACAGACAGTCTCTCTGAAATGTAGAACCAGCAGTGATGTGTATTACCATAGCTCTTATGGGCACTATCTAGCCTGGTACCAACAGAAACCTGGAGGAGCTCCTAAACTCCTTATTTACCTTGCTAACACACTTCAGTCTGGGACTCAATCTAGATTCAGTGGCAGTGGATCTAAGAGTGACTTCACTCTGACCATCAGTGGAGTCCAGGCTGAAGATGCAGGAGATTACTACTGTCAGAGTTTACACTATTCTAACAGTGTCTGGGTGTTCACACAGTGAAACAGAGCCGTACAAAAACCTCCTTTACTCAGACTGCACAGTGACTCTACTGATACAGCTGTGACCTACTGAAGGTGCTGAGTGGAGGAGATGATACATTACAATGACACAGTGACTAGTAGAGCTGAACAATGAGAACTGTCTGAAGTCCACAACCTTAACTGCTCAGTAAATGTTCACCACATTCAAAACAGTTTTTACATTAACTGGAGGAAGAGAGTAAGTTTATTTCCAATGTTCAAAGCTCCTAAAGAGGATCTATGCTGAAAGCCCTGTAGGACTCACATGGTAGAAGTGTCCTGCCAGCAAGGATGCAGTGTTCTGATCTGTCTGTTCCTGACAGACTGGGAGGAGGATCTATGTTTGACAGTGTGGAAGGCACCAGATACATTACAAAGATTGGTTTGAAGTAGTTAGCATTACTGAATTAGCACTATTGAATGTGATTGAATTTTGTAATTACAGACCTTAAAATTGTTATAATATAAAAGGGAACACCCCACATCCAACATGAGTTGCTCACACACGTCTATGGATACTTTTCAAAATTCCCCACAGCCAAACATCATTTGAACCAGTCCCTAACAACAGGGATATCACAATATACCATCACATTTATAACAGGTGGGGACAAAGAGAGCTGGAATACCTTAACATTAGAGGTTCTCATGTAACGATCAAACAGAACCCCCATAAACCGATATGGGCTAGGATATGATATGGGCTAGACTAAAGGTCAATAATCATCAAGTTGAACTTGTCCTGTAATGTGATGTAAAAATAGGGCCGAAAGTATTGCTACCATTGCATTTTCTTAAAATAATGCACCATTCTCCTTAAAAAGTGTTGACATTAAAAGTTATTTTGTCATCCATACATGCATGTCTTTACTTCGAAGTGGACAAAAAAAAACTTAATTCATGGTAAGTCCATGAAGAAATTAAATAATTGCCTGGACAATACTATTGATACCTTTTACAAAGAAAATCTGTATTGTAGTGATGCTCCAAGCAGACCGTTCTCTTTTAATTAGTATAACTGGTGTCCTTCAATTGCATAATCCATCATTCACCCATTTTAAATAAAGACTGTTTGGTGTCACTGTGTATATATCACACTGATAGAGAAGGAAAACCAGAGAGTTGTTTAAGGAGGTTAGAAAGACTGTTATAGCTGATCATGGTAAAAAGTAAAGGCTACAAGACCATCTCTAAAGAGCTTCATGTTCTTGTGTGCACTGTTGCCAATGTTATTAAGAAGTTTAAGCCCCACTGTATTGTAATTAACATCTCTGGACATGGCCGCAAGAGGATAATAGACCTAACAATGAAGAGGATTGTTGGTAGAGAAAAAAACCTTGAAAACTTAAACATAACTAAGCCAATGTTCAAGCTCAATGTGCAGTTTCCAGTCAAGATTTAACAGTTTCAAGTCTCACTATCCGTCAATGTTTCAATGACATACTGCACTTTTTAAAAACCCTTACTAGTTTGCCAACAAATGTGGACCAGTTAAAGTCCTACTAAGAGAATGTCCATTGGACAAACGAAACAACTGTAGAACCTTTTGGTAAATCACATCAAATGTATTTTCACAGGAGAAATAAGATTACAAATAAAAATATTACGGTGTAAATCTGCCGTCATAATAGCAATGCAAGAAAGCGCCTGGCTCTTAAAGGGAATGGGAGATGTATCTCTGATTGGTTTATTGAATGTTACGCACTTGCGCCATGCGCTTCACGACATGCGCTTAGATCGTTAAAATAGGGCCCATTGTCTCCAAAGACTGTGCAACAATATATTCGTTTCCCAATATTTTTTCCCTGCAATTTTCATTTATTTTATAATTTAAAGTTTATGTTCTATTGAATGTGAACTAAAGAATGGTGAATATCAAATACTTTTCTCAATTTCTACTTGCGACAGACCCAGAGGCCTCATTTATAAACGTGGCGTACGCACAAAAGAAGACGTATGCAGCTCTCTACGCAATAATTGGGATTTATAAAAAGATAACTTGACGGGAAAATGTGCGGTCCTTTACGGAAACTCTGACCCAGGCGTACGCACAAAAACGGGTGAAATGAGAAATGGCGACACCATCTGCAGATGGATGAAACACGTAGACTACTGTAGATCCGTCTGAAACTGCAGAGCATTGTGTAACCGAAATCGAAATACTGCCTCTCATTAATAATATGAAGATGTCACAAAGCCATGCATACAATTAACAGCCTGCAGAGAAATACAAACAATATAAAACAAGATTGTAATGTAAAGGCAAATGAAGGACATGTTGCACATACAGGTCTTTCTCAAGAAATTAGCATATTGTGATGAAGTTCATTATTTTCCATAATGTAATGATAAAAATTAAACTTTCATATATTTTAGATTCATTGCACACCAACTGAAATATAAGGTCATCTATTGTTTTAATACTGATGATTTTGGCATACAGCTCATGAAAACCCAAAATTCCTATCTCAAAGAATTAGCATATCATGAAAAGGGTCTCTAAACGAGCTATTAACCTAATCATCTGAATCAACTAATTAACTCTAAACACCTGCAAAAGATTCCTGAGGCTTTTAAAAACTCCCAGCCTGTTTCATTACTCAAAACCG
>JACXGM010040095.1:0-10410 GCA_016801145.1 Umbra pygmaea
CCCCCCCCCCCACTGGAGATTTAACTCTCTTCTCCTATCTGATGCTACCTTCTGTAGTTGTATAATGTCTGCTATTGATAATTATTCATACTTTAACCAAATTGGTTCAACTTCACCCTCGCTCCTATGGGAGATGCACAAAGCCTATATAAGAGGTGTGATTATTTCCTACTCTTCTCACATAAATAGAGCCTGTAGAGACGTTCTAAAGATATTCTTGACCTGGACCATAAACATGCACTGACACCTTCCCCAGAGCTATATAAACAATGTTTAAACATGAACAAGGTGATAAGGCCTGTCTGCACATCAAATAAACCGACATGCTGCTTCCCATTTAATTCCTCAAATTGAAGATACTTATAAGTGTTTGATCTCAGGTGATTTATCTCAGACCCAAATTTGATAATACAGAGGAATATAAAGAAACATCGCTCGCCAACCACCAAAGAAAAACTTCAGCTTGGCAACAGATACCAGCCGCTTTCAAAACCAGAGTTGCCCAACTTGAAACCCCCAGCAAAATCCAAAACCATTACCAGAAAGCAGTACTCACAGCCTGTGCCCACAAAGCTGCCTACACCTCCTAGGAACAGCATTTCACAACCCTGCCATGCTAAGGAAAACAACCTTAAGTATTGTAAGAAACATCAACTCTCATAAAATGACAGAGGGGCAATTCATCAAGCTCTCACACAGGCTACACAGCCAAAATACCCAAACACTATACTCATTGGGGACTCGAAAATCATCAAAGATTTAACTGAGAAACTACCAGAAATCATCAAAAGCTACACTGCTGACAAAATTGTTATACATATAGGTTCAAATGACACTCAGCAGTCTGAAATAAAAAAAAGACTTCATTGGCCTGTTTGACACACTTGAATCTCTACAAGAGTCTTCAAAAGTGCATATTTTAGGTCCGATACCAAAAGTTAGTAAAGGAATAGGTTGCTTCAGCAGACTATTAGTGTAATGGTGGTGGGTGCGCCGATGGTGAGAGAGGGAGTTCGAGGCAGATGTATGGCAGTTCCTTGGATGTTTATTGTACAGGTTGCAGAAATAACTGGTGGCAGGGTACACCTTGCTAGCGAGTGCACTATAGAATATGTATACATCTTATATATTCATTACTCAGCCTTCATTATCGGCTGATCGTAACCTCACAATTATTACTCAGCGTTCATTAACAGCTAATCGTAATATCACATGCTCTTAACTGTGGCATGGAACACAGATAGCGTTGTATACATAAACATTACTTGGCCTTCATCATCAGCCGATCGTAACTGACACTTCAAAACTAATACGAGGGACTCACTTGTCACAACTGAAGAGATCAGCTGTTCCTTAATACAAACACCCAATGGAAACAATGGCAACACCAAATGTATACTTCAAACAGCAGTTCAAACAATAATCGACAGCCTCTCTCTCAGTCTGCCCAGCTTATATACTGCGCCCTAAGCAGGTAAGAATAAGCAGCTACAACCTGTTAGTAATCAGGATGCAACATACCAGCAGGAACAGACTGGGAGAGAGGTGTGCCTAGTAAAGGGCTATTAACCAATGTAAGTCTACATGCAATGCACTGAATGGATAAACAATTAAACACATAGAGTCCAAGTCTCAGTTCTTAGTGACGCTAGCCCACCCTGAGCTGGACATTACAGTATCCCCCCCAAAAGGCCGAACTTCGGGTGGCCAGAACAAAGAGGGAGGGCGGGCGGGGCCGAAACAACACCCCCGTGGAGCCCACACGCCAGACACCAGACCCAAAGGCGCTAGGGGCTGAGGAACCAGGATCAGATACGGCAGGGGGGCGAGTCGTGGGACTCCCGGCAGGCGGCCGACTCCCAGCAGGCGGCCGAGTCGTGGGACTCCCGGCAGGCGGCCGAGTCGTGGGACTCCCGGCAGGCAGCCGAGTCGTGGGACTACCGGCAGGCAGCCGAGTCGTGGGACTACCGGCAGGCGGCCGAGTCGTGGGACTCCCGGCTGGCGGCGAGGAAGCAGCAGGGGGGACTGTGTTGAGCATAGCAGCAGACCCCCGTAGCTCCGCGGTGGCGGTAGCAGACTCCCGTAGCTCGGCGGTGAGCTGCTGGACTAGATCGCCCAGCCACTCCGCAGGAGGCCCGGTCGTCGTCTGCACAGGCTCGTCGCCGAACCCCGGTGGCGGAGGCAGATACAGGTACTCCAGATCGACGGCCACCGGGGTCTCTGGAGTTGGCTGAGCAGGTCCCTGACGTTGAGCCGGCTGAGCGTGAGACCGCCTTGGTGCTGGCCTCCCATCTCCTCCAACCCGTTTCGCAGACAGGAGAGCCGCTCTTGCCGACGCACTCATCTCTCTCGCCCTCTGTGTGGCAGCCCTCGCAGAGAGAGCAGCTGCTTCAGCCGCCAGTCTCAGCGCCTTTAACTCGCTCAGAACCAGAGGACGAGTGATAAACCAAGGTGGTAACGGCCCATCACCTCATATTAGCTCCCCCCCAAAATTATCCTCGGGGAAATCAAGGAGAGAGCTCCCCGGTCTTTGTGCGCCCAGCTCCTTCACCATCTCTCGACGTACAGGCGATCTGGGCGCTGCTGTCATGGAACTTGTGTCTCTCACTTGGGTCAATTATTCTGTAATGGTGGTGGGTGCGCCGATGGTGAGAGAGGGAGTTCGAGGCAGATGTATGGCAGTTCCTTGAATGTTTATTGTACAGGTTGCAGAAATAACTGGTGGCACGGTACGCCTTGCTAGCGAGTGCACTATAGAATATGTATACAGCTTATATATTCGTTACTCAGCCTTCATCAACGGCTGATCGTAACCTCACAATTATTACTCAGCGTTCGTTAACAGCTAATCGTAATATCACATGCTCTTAACTGTGGCATGGAACACAGATAGCGTTGTATACATAAACATTACTTGGCCTTCATCATCAGCCGATCGTAACTGACACTTCAAAACTAATACGAGGGACTCACTTGTCACACCTTAAGGGATCCGCTGTTCCTTAATACAAACACGCAATGGAAACAATGGCAACACCAAACGTATACTTCAAACAGCAGTTCAAACAATAATCGACAGCCTCTCTCTCAGTCTGCCCAGCTTATATGCTGCGTCCTAAGCAGGTAAGAATAAGCAGCTGCAACCCGTTAGTAATCAGGACGCAGCATACCAGCAGGAACAGACCGGGAGAGAGGCATGCCTAGTAAAGGGCTATTAACCAACGTAAGTCTACATGCAATGCACTGAATGGATAAACAATTAAACACATATACACATAGAGTCCAAGTCTCAGTTCTTAGTGACGCCAGCCCACCCTGAGATGGACGTTACAAATAGCACTGAATAGTTGGCTTGCTTCCACATATGCTTCCAAAGGTCTGAATTTCATCAGCAATTTCAACCTGTTCTGGAAGAGAATAAATCTTTTTAAAAGGGACAGGATTCATCTAAACAACTCTGGACTGTAATTGCTTGCAGGTCATCTGGAATACAATATCCTTGATTCTTCCATAGTTTCACCAAAGAAGGAAATACAAAATACACAGCAATACTCTCCAATCAGGGTGATTTCAGAAAAACTGAGGAAAGTGGGCGAAATGGATGAACTACTTATGAATGACCACAGGACCTCACTTCATCGCCAAAATGGACATGCCATTGACATATCCCACAAGGACAATGATAGCACCATGCCGCCACAACAATCAGTGCTCATGGATAAAATCTCAGCTGAGTCCTGTCCACAGAGCTCACCACAGACAGACTGTCTCATATTAGAAGTGCTCCAAGATTCCAAGGACAACTGTGGAAAACAGCCAGGGAGGCCATTCTCTGGTGACATTAGAGAACCAGTTGCTTTAGACCTTCTCCAAAAAAATGGAGGAACTGGTTTATTCTATCCCACTATATTGTGGCGAGCACCCAGATACCAACCAAAAAGCGCAGAGGCCCTCCTTCTCGCCCTATTCCACCTGTGAGAATGCTTCGGCCCCTCCCACAGCGCCAACCTTTAGGTGAACCAGAAACAACTGAAAACAGCTCTCAGGGATATGTGTTGGGTCCCCGCTATGATAACAGTATCAAATGTTTATAGAACAAGCGGGAACCCAGTGTGCCTGTATCTTTCTCTATTTCTGTTCTTTTACATAACAGAAGGTATAGGGCTCTCTCAAGCTGGATAGCAAACCCATCTAATCTACTGCCTATTACATGTCAAACTAAGTATTAATACCGCTGTTTAAGCAGCACTTCTAAACATCTGTTTAATTAAAAATAAATTACTTCTAGTCAATTACTTAATAATCACAAACAACCTAGATTTTATGCTTCTAAATGAAACATGGCTAGAAGAGAGCTGTAGTGCAACAATCCTCAATGAAACAGCCCTTCCTAACTTTTATTTGATGAGTGTCTGCAGAGCGGTTAGGAGAGGAGGAGGTATAGCTGCCTTTTTTAAAGATGTCTATCAATGTAAGCAAATGTAATTTGGGAATTACCTGTCTTTCAAATATCTGGGAATTGTGTTAAAATATGCTTTACGCATTCTACTTTTCATTATTTACAGGCCTCCGAAATACTCTCCAGCCTTTGTTGAGGATTTTACAGAATTGCAATCAACAATTTCCTCTGAGTTTGACTGTCTTGCTATTGCTGGGGATTTTAACATTCACATAGATACTGTAGAAAGCAATATGGCAAAAGATATCATAGCTGTTTTAAATATTTCTGATTTGACTCAACATGTACATGGATCCACGCACAACTGTGGACACACTCTAGACTTACTTACAGAGGTGGACATTTACTTGAGAAAAAGTACTTTTCTGAGTTACTCTGAGTACACAGGTTTTGGAAAGTCCCTACTTAAGACTAAATTGATCAGGTAAAGGGACTTAAAATCTTAACAGTAACCTATAAAAAAATTAGAAAGAGTAAAGGAAATATCAATCATGGTCACCGGAAAGATGTGAACTCCCTTTACCTGATCATTTTGTTATTAAGTAGAGACTTCCCAAAACTTGTGAACTCAGAGTTACTCAGAAAAGTACTTTTACTCAGTACTTTGTCCACCTCTGCTTACTTATCAGTAAGGGCCTAAACATTTCATTGATTATTATTAAGGATGTAGCACTATCTGATCATTTATGTATTTTATTTGATATATTGATCTCTCCTAAAATTGAAGCTAGATCTGTGTCTGTCAAAAAGAGATGTCTGAATGAAAACACTAGGGTGCTATTTATGAAGGCTTTATCTTTAACACCAAGCAAATCTGCAGATTCTGTTGATTTTCTCCTTGATTCCTTTAACTCAAAAGTCAAGAGTGCAATTGATGATATTGCTCCTATAAAGGTCAGGAAGAAAAATGGCAGACAAAAAGCACCTTAGAGAAACTCAACAGCAGTACAAAATATGAAGAGAAAATTTGGAAAATCTGAGTGCATGTGGCAGAAGACAAAACTTGTAGTCCATTATGACATCTATAAAAAACGCCTTCATGCTTTCAATGTAGAACTAGACAAAGCTAGACAGACCGTTTTTCTCAAATATTATAAACAGCAACTTTAACAACACACACACTCCTTTTGCTACTGTAGAGCGACTAACAAACCCGCCAAGTCACATTCCCAGTGAAATGCTCTCAGACAGTAAATGCAGTGAGTTTGCTTCTTTCTTCTCAGAGAAAATCAATAATATCAGAAAGGTAATCAGCACATATTTGAGTTGCGCTGAGGTCAGACAAATCAGACGACAACCTCAGAAAGTAGTCACTATGTGTAACGTTCCCCAGTTCCCCTTCCCTGGAAACTGCCACTTCCCTATTCTACGTTGCTCAGAACTACAATTCCCATTCCCCAGTTCTTCTTCCTGTGGACTACAGCTTCCCTCGTCATGCCTGTTCAGAACTACGTTTCCCATACCCGGACTCAATCACCCAAATTCCATTCACCTGCTCTCACCCAGTCCTATTTAAGCCACACACTCACCATTGCCTCTTTGCGAGGTATTGTGAGTATTGTGTTTATTCCTACTGAGCATTATATCCATATATTGTTGTTCCAGTTTGACCTTAGCTTTGTTTGTGAAATATTCTGCCTTGGATTATCCTTTTGTACCTTAGCCAAAACCCTTGTATTCCTATGCTGGCCTGACCCCTGCTGTGTTTTGTGAATTAGTCTGCCTTGGATTACCGTCTGTGCTTTAACCTTTGGAAGATAACTGTTCATAATAAACATTGTTCTTTATTACCCCGGGAGTATTCCTTACACTATGTCTGTTTTTGAAGTAATTAATGGTAACATTCTGGAAAAAACAGTGCAGCACCTTAAAATATAAATCTGTGCCCTTGACACACTTCCCACATCTTTTTTAAAAAGTGTGTTTAACTGTTCAGAAGCAGATCTCCTAGGATTGGTAAATTCCTCACTTATTTCTGGGACTTTTCTGGGACTTTTCCAAATTTGTTAAGCCCCTCCTGAAAAAGAGCCATTTGGATCACACCGTATTGAGAAACTACAGACCAATCTCAAATATCCCTTTCATAGGCAAGATCATTGAAAAAGTTGTTTTCAATCAGCTGAACAAATTCTTAAGCTCAAATGGACACTTTGACAATTTTCAATCTGGCTTCCGACCACATCACAGTACAGATACAGCGCTCGTAAAGATAATAAATTATTTTCACCTCAATACAGATACAGGCAAACTATCAGTGCTGGAACTAATCGACCTCAGTGCTGCATTTGACACTGTCGACCACAATATACTTATTGATAGGCTGAAAAACTGGGTTAGGCTTTCTGGGATGGTCCTAAAATGGTTCAGGTCATACCAAGAAGCGAGAGGTTACTATGTGAGTATAGGCAACCATAAGTCTGAGTGGACATCCATGACATGTGGGGTCCCACAAGGCTCAATTCTCACGCAACTCCTATTCAACCTGTATTTGCTCCCACTGAGCCAAATAATAAGAAAGAAACAAATTAATTACCACAGCTATGCAGACGACACCCAGATCTACTTAGCCCTAACGCCTAACGACTACAGCCCCATTGACTCCCTGTGCAAATGCATTGATCAAATTAACAGTTGGATGTGCCAAAACTTTCTTCAGTTAAACAAAGAGATAACTGAAGGCATTGCATTTGTAAACAAAGATGAAGTTCTCAAGGTGAATGCATACCTTGATGCTAGGGTTCAAAAAGATCAAGTCAGGAATCTTGGTGTGATTCTGGAGTCTGACCTTAGTTTCAGTAGTCATGTTAAAGCAATAACTAAATCAGCATATTATCATCTTAATAATATCTCGAGAATTAGATGCTTTGTTTCCAGAGAAGACTTGAAACTTGTTCATGCTTTCATCACCAGCAGGGTGGATTATGGTAATGGCTTCCTCACTGGTCTTCCCAAAAATACCATAAGACAGCTACAGCTCATACAGAACGCTGCTGCCAGGATTCTGAGCAGAACCAGAAAATATGAACATATCATACCAGTGCTCAGGTCTCTACACCGGCTCCCAGTCACATTTAGGATAGACTTTAAAGTATTATTAGTGATATATAAATCACTCAATAGCCTAGGACCTCAATACATTGCAGATATGCTCATTGAATATAAACCCAAGAGATCACTCAGATCATTAGGATTACATCAGCTAGAGATACCAAGGATTCACTCAAAATGCGGAGAATCTGCTTTTAGCTACTATGCCAGCCGCAGCCACAACCAGCTCCCAGAAGAGATCAGATGTGCTCCCATCATTAACCTCAGAGGAACAGACATGCTTCAACAAGGGCAGACAATTATTTGTCAATATTCAGATCTTATTTATTTACTTAAGGACTGCCCCCTAATTGTCAAATTCTCCCTAAAAAACATACCCAAAGTTAACCTCTTGTTACACTGGACCCGAGGCAAGGACAAACATATAGTTTATATTTTGTCAAGAAAAGACTTTGACATTTTTGGATATGTAAAATTAATCTCAAATTAATATACACAGTGAAATATAGATGAAATATAGAAAATGCATAATTATTTTCCATTTTTATTTTTCTACATACTCTTTGAAAGAAACCTACAAAGCCATATATTGAGATAGGGTGCTGGAACCAATTCAAATCATGTTGCTTAGGGGCTGGCCACATATGTCAAATGTTCTACAATGATTGAGTGAACAGCCAATGAGCTGTAGCATTTTTTGTAAAATTATTATTTTAGAAAAAAATGCCTTGTGATGACGTTTACATCTGGGTCGTGATGTAACAAAAAATTTCTTTCTATGTCAATCTTCAGTTAAAATAGTTAATCTTGCACATTTTTAAGATCTCTGTTTCATAAGGATAACGTATATGCCGAAATTGCCACTTTTGACACTTTTCTCATCCGTCTTTAGTTCAGATGTCTGTCTTTTTGTTCAAATACACAAAGTTCTTCATTTATTTACGGCAGAGATGGCAAAAGTACTCACTTCCCGTACTCAAGTAGAAGTACAGATACTTGAGTTCAAAAATACTCTGGTAAAAGTAGAAGTACTGATTTAACTTCTTTACTCAAGTAATAGTAACAAAGTACAGGCTTAGCAATTTACTTAATGTATAAAATTAAAAGTAGCTGTAAGGAATATGAGGGGAATGCAGCATTCTGGTTCTCCAGAATATTGATTGGCGTTGTGTTGGTATGGGGCTGGGAAGTTTTACATAGGAGGTTTTCCTTTATTATTCTGTGATTAGGGGGTAGATGGGTACTGCACATCTAGGGATATTATAGATGTTTATCAGCCTCGTGATTAGGACACCTGGGTCTGTCAGCAGGTGCAGTGATTACTGGGTGTTCTGAGCAGCCCTATAAAAGGCCTGATTTTCTGTTTGCTCCTTGTCAAATATTGTTTGTGTTACGTGTGAAACCTTAGTCAATGCTCTACCCGGCCCGTACTCTGTTTTTGTTTAATTGCTGCATTCAATTAAAGAGACCCTTTTCCTCTGTGCCTGTCTCCTGCCTTTTTGCAGTGACAGTAGCCTTGCGAATGACAACCATTTTCTATGCAAAGCTGGATCACACAAAAAGTGCAAGCTAAGAAACTTCAGTGGACATCTGAAAAAGGCTCTTTATGTGCCATTGCCTACATTTTAAATAGATGTCTGCCAATAGGCCTAAAACTTCACATATGATTATTGTGACAGAGACTGGGACTCCAGGTTAATAAGTTTCTGACTGAGTAGCAAGATATTAAATAAATTGTGATTCTGTGAGAATTCACAGATTCAGTTTCTCTTTTTTAATCTTCCCCTTAACATTTGAAGGAATCTACATGTACAGTATGTGTGAGTGCAAACCCAGGCCCATTCCGGAGGGGGTCCCAAATTTTGTTTTTGCACAGTCATTTCTTTTTAACCAGGCAGCCCTAAATGTATAGTTGTATCCCGGGCAACTAAGGGATGGCAGCAGAGCAGTAATGAACTGACAGCTAGTAAATCTTTGAACATGGAGTGCTAATTATAATAAATGTCAGGCTCACAAGTTTTACAATTTAAGTACTATAAAAGTTGGAGAAATTACAAACTCAGTGTGCATTGCATTAAAAAAAGTACTGATATGCAAATAGACATCCAGCAAAAGAAAAATGGCAAGTGAATGACATACCCCTCAAATCTGTAGATATGCATGGATTTGTCCTGAATCCCTTAAAGAACTTGGGAGCAACTAGTGTATACAGACCTTCTGTATAGTGTAACGTGTCATAATGTAATTGTGTATAGGACAAATATACACACCTTGTGTAATGTTTAACGTGTCATAACATTAGTGTGTGTAGGACAGTGAGTGAGTGAAAAAGTGTCTGTGTGTGTGTGTGTCTGGGATGGACAGGAAGAGAGACAGGGCCGGAGTGGGAAACATTTTCAGCCCGGGAGTTTCATGGTGCACCAGCCCATTTTGTGAAGGAGGAAATAGTAACTGCAAATAATCTAATCGCTTTACTTGTGTTATTTCCTACTGTACATATTTTATTTATTTATTTATTTAAGACAACTTAAATGTATATGCTAACACTTAAACAAAATATCATCAGTAATTAGAAGACTACAGTAAATACAGAGTCTTGACCAAATAAGGTAAATGTTAAGTTTGAAGAATGAGGTTAGATACTCCCCATTTCTTTTTTAATGTTGTTTTTTCGCAATAGCTAGGACCTATTTCCCAGGGTTTGTTTTCAAAACTCTACACACAGTTCCACTAACCAGCTTTCAGTGTTGCACAGCAGTTAATTTCACATAAAAAATGCACAAAAACTACCAAAATTATTCATACATCTCAAATCAACCAACAAGCACACTGTCAATCATAAAACAATAACCTAAGCAAAACTAAGAACAGATTATTTCTTCACAAAACAAGAATGACCCCTG
>JACXGM010040096.1:0-10410 GCA_016801145.1 Umbra pygmaea
GTCATTATTATTTAAGATAATTTAATATTGAATATAACACAGATACAGGTGATAATGAAGAAAGCAAAGGGTGATTATTTATTAAAATAGAGAAATTGTCATATTTCTATTGTACCACCAGGGCAGAATTAAGCAAGGCATTTATTATAGGTCAAAGGAACTCTGAAACCAAAATGCATTCTGGGATGAAAAGTATGAAATAATTTCCCTGTGATATACACTACGTTAGAAGCTATGAATAGCTACATTGTTCTTTATCACGTGATGCTCTGATGAAGTTTGTCTTAAACTGACCCCCCCCACCCTCCACTCCAGCGTGCCCAGTGATGTGACGTGCGTTGGTTTGACACATAAACAAAACAAAATATGTCAAATAAAATGTTAAATGTCTTTAAAGATAAGAAGGATTTTTTAAAATCCATTATTGTTTCATGATTTAACAGTGGACCATGAATTGAACCATTCAAGTCAGTAGTATGTCCCGAACTTGGAGTGTTTACTAAACCCCTAGCCACCCTTGGGGAAGTCACCCTCGGAGTTTCGTCATCAACACGTGACCATGGAGGGCACTTCGAGCGAGGGGGTAGGGTGTAGGGGTCGATTCGATATTAACAGATAGTCTGTCTAAACATTAGCGGGAATACATTTTTATGCATCGGAGGGTCAAGTGTGTGGCTTTCCCCTTTGGTTTTCTAGGTATATCATGTGCCATCAATTAGGGAGTTTCACTCACCATTGGTTGATTAACAGATGGTTGATGTGATGATTCAGTGGAGATTTTAGCAAAGATCCCCTTTTCTGATCTGGCTGCAATAATGTAGGTGTATACTAATGGCACTGCTGCAACAAGCAGAACTGATGCCACTGGCATCACAAGGAGATCATTTAAATTTTTCAGCAATGGATTTCTTTGCAGTTCTACTCCTAAATAAACTAGTGAGGTTCTGCAAACTCTGAGCTTTTGATTCTTTTATCTTCCTTCAAGTAGGATCAGGGAAGCTGACGGGGGAGGGCAACTGAGATTGTTGTCCCTGGCCCAGCTCCTATGGGGGCCCAAATGTAGTTTTTCCAGTCATATTTTTTTAGCAGGGGGCCCTAAATGTGGAGTTGTGTCCCAGGCCCGGGGATTTCTGTCAGCATCCCTGAATAGGACACATTTGGTTCATTTTGCTAGTTAGGTAGCTCAAAAATGCAGTTCAATAAAATCACCCTCCGTAGATAGACTTGTAGACATGGTATGTGGTTCATTAAATCAATGAAAGTGTGAAACCATGTGTCTAGATGAGATCGTTTTTATTTTAGTTTCTTTTCAACTCGATTCTGCTTGCAATTCCTGCTGCTAGGCAGCAGGGGGACCTACTCTACATGGGCGCCAAAGGGTTTGCTTGTTGGGAAAACGCACCTGATTATACAACTGTAAAGACAGTGAGAAGGGCTGTCTCTGAGCACCATGTGTATATTTTTCTTTGTCCAAAAAATAAAATATATTTATATATATATATGGTATTTTTGTACATTACAGTTGTTTCTCTTTGTAAACATGTGTTCTTCACCTAAATCATTAAAAAAGTATATTAAAACAATATACAGCTCTAAAAAGTTAAGAAATCACTGCAATTTCTTCTTAAATTAACCCCATTGAAAACTTTTGGAATGTGATCAAGAGGAAAATGGATGTTCATAAGCCATCAAAAAAGCTGAGATGCTTGAATGTTTGTGCCAGGAGTGGCATAAAGTCTTCCAACATCAACCTGAAAGACTGGTGGAGAACATGACAAGACGCATGAAAGCCAATTATTGTTATCATCCAACTATTATTATTTCACCAAATATTGATTTTCGAAGCTGATCTTTCCCATAAAATAAGAAGAAAAAAAATGATTTCTGAACTCTTCCCAAGTTAAGACATTGTAAAGCTCTTACACACGCTGTGTGTGAGAAGAGACAAATGTTAAGGTGTTGATGAAGCACATAATGTTTACATTATGGCTACAACTGTAGCTGATAATTGACTGTGATCTATTGGGTAACTGAAACGTAATAAAGTAAGATGATGAAAAAAGTGGGAGAACACACAGACAATTAACAATACAGAGGATAACCTGATCCTCATACTGGTTGGGGGTCGACCGTGACACACATTAGCATTGTGTTGTTTAAACATTAATATGTTCATGTTTATATACTTATTTTCTTTGCATTATTCGAGGTTTGACAACACTGAAGGAGGAGGAGGTATGTCACTATGTAAATAATTTAGAATTAACCATACCTATATCCATCTAATTTCATAATGGAAAAAGACTAGTTTAATATAATCCCATACATTGTGATACAAATGTTTTGAACCTGTATATGAAAAGAACTGTTAATTTTCTCAAAATTAGAACTATAATTTCATATCTTTTCAAATGTTCTAGCTACAAACTGTAGAAAATTATACGTATAGGGCAGCATGTACCGTTGAAGTAGTTTATGATGCTGTAAAAAAATATTAAATTAATTTTTAATTAATGTCTTTCAGAGATGGCAGTGCAGTAGACATGCAGAATGTGTTTCTAATGTGATCAGAGCAAAGTACAAGCTCAAGAGGAAACTTTTGGTCTTCGTGTCTTCATTAACACAAATCAATACACACGCAGAGACGGATGTTCATCTGTTACACATGCAACGGTTCACCAGGGAGTGGCAGACCAATCTGACCTGAATAATACACGTTTTCATAACACATGCAGAGATGTCTTTAATTGACCTAAAAGTGTTTGCCTGTACTAAAAAACAAAACTAGATTAGCAACCAGACATGAAACCCAAGTGTTACCACAGCCAGCATGCATTTGACTAGATGAAACATTACTGAGCTTGTAAAAAGTGTATGGTAAAGTTATTTTCTTTTACGGAAACAGATCATGTCTGTCATTTCAGAATCAAGGTACAATTGTAATTTCATGTAACTTGTATTGACACCAAAATTGTATATATTGATGGTAAACAGCAACAGATTGGAAATGCAAATGCTACACTTGAAATGTAGAACTTTCATCTGTGTAGCTGTACTGTAAATGAACTAATAAATGAATGACACGCATGGCCATGGGACAAGTAAACCCTTAAAAACGGTTGGTTGCCCCTGGTCTTGAACCACACACCACCCCCAGGGGGCTTTTTTACCAATCAACCTTGACACCTTTATTTGAGCAATTTAGGTTAACTGTCTTGCTCACAGACAGAACGATGAGCTACCAGTATAGGCCAGTATTGTTTTATTGCTTTAGGAGAACATTGCTTTATTGCTTTAGACCTTATTGCTTTAGACCAACTCTCCTCAGAATTTGAGAAAATGCTATATATTTTGGGAGGAAAATAAAATAATATTGTGCCATATTAGCAGCAAAGTATTTAGCTTCTTGCCATGCCCATAGAGAGGGCCAGATCAAAAACGAATAAGCATAAAACAATGATACCTGAACCAGATCCTGTCTAAATCTGCAATTGTTTGTTTGTTCTTTATTATTTTGTTAATATAATTTGATATGTATTTGTGTTTGCTTTGTATGTATCAATAAAGCTATTTGAATTTGATGTGCAGAACATCAAAGAAGGGTCTTTCTGCTTCTGTCTCAGATCAGTATTACCTCAGCCTGAGTTCAGGAGCCTACGCTACCTACTGGAGACATCATTAGCATTCAAGTCGGGCTACAAGTACGCACTGTAGCTAACATGCAAGGCGGTAAGCCAGCATCCAGAAAGCGAAGCTCCAATGGGGAGATTCTGAGGCTACCAAGGCATCACCTTCTATTAGCATTCCATAGAATCCTATTCATTTTGGCGTCACTTTGAGAGCGAATAAATTTACAGTCAAATGCAAAGGTTTAGGCACCCCTGACAATTTACATGATTTTCATTTTTAAATAATTGGCTGTTTGGATCTGTCATGACAAAAAATCTTGGAGACAAGTGCAGATAATGAAGAACAGGTTTTAATCCGTAAAGCTCTGAGAACAACAATCGATAAAGCACAGGCGTTGTATAGAATGCTCGCGTAATGACAGCATACAATAACCAACACAGGAAGAACTGAGAAACTAGCTTAACTCCATTTCATAACATCAGATAATTAAACACAATAGCAGGCACCTGCGTGCGTACTATGAGACAGTGTTGTCTAGAGGCCTCCTATAGTCTATCTCAGGGCATATCCTATACACACAAACATAAAGAAGGATAGCTTCCTAATATTCCGGAGTTAGAGCGCTGATAGCTCCTAGGGACAGGCGTCGACATGACAGGACCAGCAATTTCATTTTGATCTATCAAATAACTGAAGGACACAGTAATATTTCAGTAGTGAAATTAGGTTTATTGGATGAACAGAAAATGTGCAATATGCATCAAAATGAAAATAGACAGGTGCATAAATTTGGGCCCCAACAGAAATATCACATCAATATTTTGTTGAGCCTCCTTAACAGCCTTTCTGTCGCACAGTAGAGTAATAACCGCATAGTCCAGGAGAAGCTCGTTAGCAATCAGGGGACGTAGATTCAGTCAACTGAGATACCCATAGAGAGTCTATGTAAAGCATCAGGATGAAATATTTCAGCCACGTTTTGATGGATTGGAAATACTTTGGTATATGGCAAGTATTGATTTGTGTTAATGAATTCATATGAAGTAAGATTCGGAATGAATCAGATTTCTCTTTGCACAGAAACCACTGCAACTCAGTCTCTCATGTTCATGGACCAGACCAAGAGGGGTTAGAACGCGGGGGAGGAAAGTGTCCCCTGAGCTTAGACCAGCACATCCCAGTGGAAAGGAATGCGCCATGTGGGTGCACAGAGCATCTCCATCATCTCCGGAAACCAAGCAGCTCCTGGTCTCTCTGGAGCTACTAAGATCAGACACTTTATCCTGTTGCACTTTCTGCCATAGGTCGTCCAATACTCTGATGCCTCTTCTCCACAAGGGGGTAGCGCCGTCTCCACGATTTTGGAAAACACTTGGGGGTCTAGAGCGTACCCGAATGGGATTCTCCTGTATTTGTAGCACTTTCCATGAAAGGCGAAACGGAGGAGACTCCAGTGTCTTCGAGCAATGTCTACGTAAATATAAGCCTCCTTCAGATCTATGTTGGTGAATAAGTTGCCCTGCTGAACACACTCCATCAGGTGTTTCACTGTCAGCATGCGAAAACTCCTCTTGTAAACAGATTTGTTTAGGGACCGAAGGTCCAGAATCGGTCTCATTCCTCAAGATTTTTTTGGTACAAGAAAATACAAGGAGTAAAAACCTCTTTCCTCGTCCCCCAGGGGAATCAGCGAGATAGTAGTAACTGTGCGATCTCGTCCTCTAGGGAATCCTTCTGTGCCATTGATGTCACTTGGGTTTCCCTGATTCCCTGAAATGTAGAGGGACGGTGTCGAAATTTAAGGGAATGGCCACTTCGAAGTGATGGAATTAGCCATCTGCATGGAAAGGGAGTAGCCAATAATGGTTGCTCTGGGGGTACGCGGACAGAGGTAGCCCCCTGTCAGCGCCCCGTCCTGGCTGGCGTGTTGTCTGTGTTTCTGTTGGGGGAAGCCACCCCATGGGAAAAACAGACAGCGCCGTTGCCGCCCTCACTGATTGATGTGTGTGAGAGAGAAAAGACAGAGTGCGGCCCACCGTACTTCTCTTAAGTGAAGACAATGGTTCCTTAACGTTCCGGACATTGTGTATTCAAATACACCGTTATGGCGGTACATAAAAAATTCATATCATAATGAAAATATACACCGGTATGAGGTGTTAACCGGTATACTACCCAGCACTACCTTAAACCCTTTATTAATGTGTTTGTGAGAGAGAATTCTCTTGCTCATTTTATTAGGGAGCTTTCCTGAGAAGTGAGATTAGTAGCATGTACCGCGAGGAAGGAATTTTCCTTGCTAGGCTTTAATCTCACTCGTAGAGGAAACAGAGTCAGAACAGGTATTGTGAACACAAGTCAAGCAGTCGCTCTGGTTCAACAACACAGGTGACTGAATAGACAGTCTAACTTTACCTTGCACAAACACATGATCAGGGCTCTCCACCGTAGCGGGAGAGGAAACAGAGAACAAAGGCAAGGGAGACAGAAAATAAAGTTTAGAAACCGCTAGGGTGCCTCACCTCAGCCAGTAATTTTCTCCTCTTGTTCAGTGAAAAACATGGATGTGTTCCAGGAGCCGGGTCTGTGTCTTGACTGTCCCGATGCTCGCTGAGGCTGTGGGGCAGCCTCTTGATGCTCAGGCTGTGGAGTGGGATGTGGAGGCGTGTCTCGCTGCTGGTTAACCCTCTCTCTGTGCCTCGATGGATGTCTCTGTCCTTTACCGGGGGGAAGTGTAGAAGAGGAGGACTCTTCCATTGGGCTGAAAGACTTCTGCAGATCCCAAAATGGGAGTCACAGATCCCAAAATGGGAGTCGTGCTCAATCGGGGCGTTCAGTAAGGGGAGCTTTTGAGGCTCCTTCAGTGCTGTCAGCGACAACCATAGGTGACGGTGTGACACGACTGAAGTAGCCATTGCCCTGCCGGAGTAGATGGTGACAGTTTGTGCCATTTGTAAAATGGCCGCTGACGCCTTACCGACTTCCGGAATGTCTGCCGCGGTGAACGATGTCCAGTTCAGCGACAGGGACACCAGGGAGGCAGACAGCATAGCAATGTTGGAAGCCCCAACCACTTGCCCAGGCGGAGGCCCCACTGACCAGGTGTGCAGCCAGAGACTGGTCGAGACGGGGAATACCATTTCAGACCGCTTCCTCTCTCCCTGCTACTGCAAAGTCTTCATCATTCAAGATGTAGCTACTTAACCGATTTCGGCTGAGGTAAAAGGGAGAATGCATTAGCGGGCCGACCCAGCTTATATATGGGTCGCGCTGTCACCCCATTGGTCAGTGATGGGTATGCAAAAATCTTTCAGATGCGTCCTGCTTCGCAGGTTGGGTAAACCAATAGGAGTAGAGCTCCCTTGTGGGGCAGAGCTCCACGATATAGAAACATAAAGTACTCTAGCCAGTGAGTCTGCTTGTTAGTTTTCATGACCAAAGTCATGTGACCACAGAGTCACAAGGCGTTAAATACAAGTCTGCAAATCTAATGTGCGCAGACATATTTATGGCACTTATTTTACCTGACCCCCCTACCAAAAATGTGAGAGAGCTCAAGTGAAAAGCATTTTGTTTGTACACCGTGAGTTGTCTTTCTATTTGGTGATTCGTCTGTATAAATAAAATCTGGAAGTGAAATTCTTAAGGTGCGTATGTGTAAATAAGGAGTTGCATGTGTAATTCTTAGGTTGTGCATATGTAAATATTTTTAGACGTCTTGCAAAAAAAAGTTGTACACATGCAAAATGTTAATTAGTACAAGTCTTGCATCACGCACACCCAGATCTTAAAATACAACTACAAAATGCAAAACCGTTGTGTGGATTGTTATTTACATGTTTGCAAATCACATAATACTCATACAGAGTTAAGGCATTATTGTAATCCCATAGAACAGCCCCCTCAGTTGCAACAAGCACATTATATTAAGTGGTACCAGCACATGTGTTGTCATGGCTAAGGTTAGGATTAGGAGATAGTAAGAGCACACTGCATAAACATTTGACTCCACCCACATTGAGGCACACCCAGAATTGCACACCTCAGTGAGGGGCTTCTTGTAGGCTGCCCGGTCTTTAATCATGTAAAAAATTATTTAACTTTGAGGTCAGTTGCTAACGCACAGTTAAAAATGGGGCCATTTCTGGCCATGGCTCTATATAAACACAGAGTTAATATAACACTGATGATTTTGCAGTGTGTGGTTGGTTTGGCCAGATGAAAGCCACTTCTCAGTAAAAGGCACATGAAGGACTATCAGACCATGAGAAACAAAAGACTCTGGTCTGATGAAACAAAGTTTGAACTCTTTGGCTTGAATGGCAAGCGTCATGTCTGGAGGAAACCAGGCACCGCTCATCACGGGCCGCTCGCGGTTACAGCTGGTGGTACGCTAGCGTTTTGCTCATCGTTTAACGTCTGGTCTGAGCGGTCCACCGGCTTGTGACCAGAGTTTTAGACAGAGATCCTCCGGGAATCCTACGCACTCATACTGTTGTTCCCGTTTGTCCATCAGCTGCAAATATATCCTAGGCTAGGCTTAGGTTCTAGATTTCTATGTCTAATGAAAAATATTTTAAACTACAACAACATTCAAATACCTACAATACAAACACATTTAAGTTTATTTTGAAATTCAAAATTGAATTCAGTTATAAAATATATATTAAAGAAAAAAAGTTGGTCTTTTTTACTTTAGACAATATTTTTCAAGGTCTAAAACGCAGTGGAGTGGACCTTGTTAAACGATGAGCAAACTGCTGGGCGGCCCACCAACTCTGCTGGCCTGCCTGTGTCCCACAAGCTCTGTGCTAGCTGGGTGTGCTTTTTCATTTTTTATTTTTTTTAAATTTGCTAAGATTTCAAACACACTTCTTTCACTTTGTCATTATGGGGTAGATTTCATCCATTTTGAATAAGGGTGTAACATAACAAAATGTGGAAAAAGGCAAGCACTGTGAAAACCTTCCGGATGCAGTGTATAATCCGTCGGTATTTGGCATTTTACAGACGTGGTATATTAAAGATAATATGTGATTCTAATCAGGGCTGCCGACAGGAATCTGGGTGCCCGGGACAAAACTCCACATTTAGGGCCCCCCGCTAAAAAAATGACTGTGCAAAAACAAAATTTGGGGCCTCCCTCAGGACTGGGCCCAGGACAACATTCCCAGTTGTTCCCCCCTGTCAGCTACCCTGATTCTAATTTCTGGTTTCACCTGGTTTCTCCTAAATGTATGCACTGTAAGTCGCTCTGGATAAGAGGTTCTGCTAAATGATTAAAATGTAAATTATTCAATGAGGTGTCAACTAGCTAATTAACCTACAGTTCCATCCAATTCAGTGTTTCTGTATTTTCACTGTACTATTTATAATTGAAGAACTTCAAACTATCATAGCTATCATAAAACATTAATAAACATACAGGTATAAAGAGGAAGATGTGAACTTATAACGTCATTGGCCTTTTACAGACGGGGAGGATAATATGTGATTCAACTATATGCTGTGTCATCAAATTAATTCATTAAATTAATTAATTAGTATATTGACTGTACTGTTTATAATTGAAGAACTACAAACAATAGCTATCATAAAACAATAATAAACATACACGTAGGCTATAGAGGAAGATGTGAACTTAACGTCATTGGCCTTTTACAGACGGAGAGGATAATATGTGATTCAACTACTCTGCTGTGTCATATAATTAATTCATTAAATTCATTAATTAGTATCTTGACTGTACTATTTATAAGAGAACTGTACAGCAATATTATATATATTTGAAATGTGGACAGCTATTGAACGTCGATCGTTTAGCCTAAAAAAAGACAGGCCTATCATTAATATTAAAAAAGGACTGATATAAAGAGGGAGGATGTGAACTTAAAAAAAATATTATAGTTTGGTCAAACTGCCGTTTACAGTTTCCTTACCATAGAAAGAACGGGAAACCACCTATTTCCTCGTGACGAGTTAAGCAGACGATTATGTCACAGTCTCAATGCCTACAGTATATGCTGGTTTTCATAGAAGCTGATCACACCGAATACTGGTTTTACTTGACATACATGGATAACACGAACATATAATGAAATCCTGAAATTGTTGGACAATTACTGGTAAGCTACTTTTAAGTGTTGACTTTTGTCATGTTGGCGACCAATTGCCTGATCACGGCGTTAAAGCTAAGTCAGAATATAAGGACTAGCCAATAAGAGGTTTCCGAAACGCGAAACAAATGCAAAGTCAGATTTGGTATCCTATTTAAAATATGTGGCAAATCACTCAAGCCAATTTTTTTATTTTGCTATTTACCGATTTCATACTGGCTTCCCTCTGAAGATTTTTGACCAGTTAAAATGTTAGTTAAAGTTGAGAAAATATTTTAGTGTTGTTTCAGTCAACTATTTTAGTCATTTTACGTTTGTTGTGTTAAATAGTTCACACAAATTACCAACATAGTACAGTATACATATTCTTATATACACTGAGGGGCCAAAACGTTATCACCACTCACTGGTGACGTGAATTACGTTGATCATCTCCTAACAAGAGCGTATGTCATATGTAAAGGACTATGAGGGGTGGATTATGCCATATAGATCTAGCTAAGTGACCTACCGTCTACTTGCTCTCATTTAACGTCGCCGTGAACGAATCTCTTTACCTTTATGTCGCCGTGACACCGCCATGAGTGATCAACTATCAATCAACTATCAATCAACGATCGTCTGAACGTCGCCGTGACACCGTCGTGGGTGATTAACTTGTGGA
>JACXGM010040097.1:0-10410 GCA_016801145.1 Umbra pygmaea
ATTTGATGGTATTATAAGCCCTTTACCAAAAAGTGGCCCATTTTAGCTGACTTCACCCTAGCTTTCTTACACAAGATAGCACTTACTATATTACAAGCTCAGAATAAGATCCTTTCTCCTTCGTAAAGCCCAACTGTTGTGGCCACTGATCTTCATTGAATGGCGCAATATCGTGGAGAACCCCGCATGCCATAATTATTTTGCAGGCCTGCTCTGGTGTGTATAGAAATCCCCCCACCCCACCCTGCTTACCCAAGACAGAGCCACCTGCCCTTGAGCAAACGGATCCCTCCACTGTGGTTCGTGTGCGTGTGTGCGCACTGTTGAACCTGCGCTCCTGTTTGTATGGGGATTTGCAGTGCACCCTGTAGCCTTGATCCAACGCTGCAGTTTAAAAAGTAGAGTCGCGTGTCCCACCCGGCCACCGACAACCATTTTCAGAACAAACATCCTGGCATCACATATGATCTGAACACTGATTGAATTAAAGTTTTTGCGATTGATAAATGCGTAATCATTCATGGATGGTGGCTACAGACGCAGTACAATCAATTGCCCAATTCGCCTTAGTTGGAATTAAAATTGTCTTTTAATCATAGTTTGAATATACCAGAAAGGGACTTCATAGCCGCCACAACTGCTGGCATACTTCGACTATTGTTGGCTGCGATATACCAGACCTGTCCCTGATCTCCCGCTGAAAGATCCCAATGTAGAGAACATTAAGGTCCTCCAGATCTGCCATCGCTTCGACTACAGGACTGCCAAAGCGCTTGTTTAAATTATATATATATATATTATTTGATTGAAATTGTTGTTTGCCTAATTTCTGCCCTTATGTTCTAGGCCACCCCAAAGTGAAAGGGAAAAAATAAACCACTTAATAGCAATGTGCTGTATATAATTAATTCGTAATTCTGAAATGTAATTTGCAATATGGGGTAGTTGCTATGCAGACACATTCATCAATGATCGCTGGTTCAACAATTCACTGAACAAGGTGGTTATACCATGAACACCGCTAGTCACAGAATATAGAATATAGAATTTGCGTACACGAAGTCAGAGCAGACGTGAGATTTTATCGCAGCCTACGATCACGTTCAAATTGATAAAATCCTTTGCTTTGCGTAGGAATCGCCGTATGCCCGTCGTACGCCTGTTTTAGGTCGTACACACGTTTCATAAATGAGGGCCACTGTGACTAACATTATTAATCTCGGCTAGACAGTTAATCACACCTTCAAAACATACTCAATCCATCAAGACACTTCATACATGTCTCAAAAGAAGCTTGTCAACCCGGACACTGACAACAATGCTTAATTGGAAAGCACACATTGTCACTCATAACACACTAACCTAAAAAACACTAACAACGGTGAGCATTACATAAATTATGATATTTTATCTTTGAACTTTGATTGATTTTCACAAATCAGTTTTGCATTATAGAATTACAATAACAATTTTAATTTTCATTGAATTTACTTACGTACAGTATATATATATATTCAAATGAACATGCAAATGTGAATTTTCTGTTGAAATGCAACACTGCTACAGAAATACATGTAAAAGTACTTTATACATACAAATGTGCATCTCTTTTTTCTCAATTTTGTGTACTACTGTACTACTACATTATTGTAAAGTATTGACTTTTCCAAGTAACCTTTTAGCTACTGTTGAAATCGGTATCTACAGTATTGTAAGTAGCTCAGTGTAATACACAAAAGCATTAAGCTAGACAGAACTGACAGACTTGTATAGTATAACTAAACCAGCTTCAAACTTTAGCAGTTATTTTGCAGAAAGATGATAATATTTGCATCCTCTGGCAAGATACGCGATCCTGACTTATTTCCCAGACATCGATTTTTTGTTGGATGAAGAAAATCTGTGTCTAGGATATTGTATATAATTTGCGTTAGAAAGCCGCAATTACAATGCAGGAGACTTTCAGGACATCCGGGAGACTTGGGATGTCGGATTATTCTTTTGCGCTACCGTATATCTCAGAAGTTCTCCCAAATTACATTCTCAGTAAACTATTTTGAAAACATGATTTAGCTACATTGTATGCCAACACATTTTTTGCATTTAAGCTGCCCTTTTTATCCTTAGTCTATATTCGTCCTTCTGTTATGTTGCACCTGCACGTTTCATTTTCGCGGTTCATGCGAGAACATTCCACACATTCATTCCATACATTCCATATCATTCAAAATTATATACTAACGTTCACGGTTAAGGTATGCCATGCGGTTACTGAAGTTAAGGTTTGGATTAGGGTTAACATTACAAAAAAATATATATAATGTGCAACACGTTTGCATCACGCAGGAATGAAGAAACAAAACAAACACAGAGCTTCCGTCTGGCATTTTAAAAGTAGCCTACGTTTACGGTAGCTAGTTAACAGTAAACTACAGAGAAATTGTGATTTTTTACATCCGTTTTGGAGCATCAGAGGGAAATTATTTCAGTCGACAAATTAAGTGGAACAAAAATGAGGAACCATAATTTGCATTTTAATCCGATCCGATTCCTATCGGTTGTGTAGGAACCGGTTCCATAATGGAAACGGTGTTCGGTACCCAACCCTACCAACAGCATGATGGAACCTCCACCAAATTTTACTTTGGTTAGCAAGTGTTTGTTTTGGAACGCTGTGTTCTTTTGCCGCCATGCATAATGCCCCTTGTTATGACCAAATAACCCCATCTTTGTTTCATCAGTCCACAGCATCTTATTCCAAAATGAACCTGGCTTGTCCAAATATGTGTTTGCATACTGTACCTCAAGCAACTCTGTTTGTGGCATGTGTGCAGAAAAGGCTTCTCCTTGTGCAAAGTACACTGAATTGTTGAACGATGCACAGTGATACCATCTGCAGCAAGATGATGTTGTAGTTCTTTGGAGGTGGTCTGTGGCCTGGTTTTGACCGTTGTCACCATCATTTGCCTCTCTGATATTTTACTTGGCCTGCCACTTCTGGCCTTAATAAGATATGTGCCTGTGGTCTTCCATTTCCTCACAATGATCCTCACAGCGGACACTGACAGCTTAAATCTCTGTGATCGTTTTTTGTAGCCTTCCCCTAAACCATAATGTTGAACAATCTTTGTTTTCAGGTCATTTGAGAGTTGTTTTGAGGCCCCCATATTGCCACTCTTCATAGGAGGGTCAAAGAGAACAAAAACTTGTAATTGGCCACCTTAAATACCTTTTCTCATGATTGGATGCACTTGTCTATGAAGTTCAAGGCTAAATGAGCTCACCAAACCAATTGTGTGTTCCAATTAATCAGTGCTTGGTAGTTACAGGTATTCAAAGCAACAAATGACAAGGGTGCCCAAAATGATGCACATGTCTAATTTTGTTTTGATGCATATTCCACATTTTCTGTTAATCCAATTAACCTCATTTCACTACCGAAATATTACTGTGTCCTTCAGATATTTGATAGATCAATATGAAATTGTAGATCCAAACGCCCAATAATTCATCTATGGAAATTGTCAGGGGTGCCTAAACCTTTGCACACAATTTTAACTATCCCTGAGACTGTGTTTGATACTTTGTTCTTCTGTATACCAGGTAGCTGGCTTAAGTGGCTTTACAGTCAATATAAACTAAAATGAGGCTCTATCCATGCTGTTTCATTTCTAGGCTGTTTCTACAACCTGCCTATCCTGCTGTGGCTGATGGATTCCTTCCCCTTCACCCCTCCTATCTGCTTGCTACGACCCACTTCCAGTATGGTCATCCGAGTGGGGAAGCATGTAGATGCCAAGGGACGCATCTACCTTCCCGGCCTCAGTAACTGGGACCATGTAAGAGGATGCTCTACTTGACAGAGAGATCTGTGAGAACATGCCAAAGCTTGATTTAGCGGTCTAAGCTCCCAACTGTGGACCACGCATGCCCCCCCGGGCATGTTCAATGGGGGTTCGAACCTCAGCTCAGCCAATTTCTGTGCCTTCCTCTATTTCACACCCTACATGCTTGTCTTAGCTTTAGCTTCCTCTGTCACTAAAGATCCTATTAGCACATATTACAAGAGTAGGGGTGTTAACCCCAGTGTCAGGGACAAATTATTAATCTGTCCCTCATACCATCATGACAACCTAATCATCCCCAGCTTTCAATTGGCTCATTCATTCACTCTCCCTCCACTTCTCCGCAGGCGGTTGCTCTAAATGACAATATGTTCTCAGTCAACTTGCCTAATAAAAACAAAGGTGAAATAAATAAATAACATGTTTGAAAATAAGAGAAATCCTTGAAAACTGATGCAAACATGCTCTCATTATTTAGCTCTGTTTTTCATCATCACAGCCCAAGTCATCGGTAGCAGATCTCCTGGGTGAGATGATTTCCAAGTTTGAGGAGGAGCCTCCGCTTGGCACCAAGCCCACAGAAGACAGCGAAGACCCCAATAAGCTGCTGGCATTTGTTTCCAACCTAAAGATAAATGAAGGTGGGCTTGTAGTCTCACGTTTCTAGAGACTTTATAGGTTGGTGTGCTGGACACATTTAATGGTTGAGAGCAGTGGCAAATACAAACATTTTCTGGGGGACAAATAGCTTAGTGGTCAGAGCATCTGACCTTTAATATAAAGCTTATTGCTCCCAGTTTTCCTATTTTAATTCATACTGCAGAGGTAAAAACACATTTTTGAATTATTATTTTTTATTATTTTCTGCATTTTACACCCTCACAATTGTTCTTGCCTTTAGTCAGCTCATGTAAGGGATAATTACGTGCACCAACTATACTTCCGCAATTTAATTTATTTGTGCCCAATCTGCACACGGGGTTGCTGGCAAGGTAGATAATTTGACTAATCTCAGGGTGGAGGGGCAAGCTGGGGAGCAAGGTCGGATAAGCCATAGTCAGGCTCAAACTACTGACTACCATTACGTAGTTTGTCCTTCAAGGCAGCAATTTAGCCCACTATACCATGTGGACCCTGCACATTTTGGATAAAAAAATTAGGATTAATGTGTGTTTGAAATGAAGGACAGAGCCAAAAGCAGGTCGGGTTCTGTATTTTAATGAACAAACTCTGAAATAAGAAAATATAGCAAGCACACAGCTTAATAAAGTACTGAACTCTATACAGGTATCCAAAATAAATCCTGTTACGCACAGGGAATGTACATAGTAACAGCGATGACAAACAAACAATAACCCACAACCCCCATTGTCCACAAGCATGATTATATGCTGTTTCTTAATTGAGGAGTGGCTCCAGCTGTGTGTACTTCAGATGAGCTGGAAGTGGAACGGTTGTTTCAGAAAACAAGGGACACAGAGCGACGGATCCCAGACGCACCATTAGAGGGGGCCCCCAGATCTCCTATGCTGACAGTACTCCTCCCCTGACGCGCAGCTCCCGCGGCAGGCCGGCCGGCATATATGGTACTCGCGAAGGAGGCCGGGGTCCAGGACATCCCCAGCCGTCATCTTGCTCCGTTCCTCTGGACTGTACCCCTCCCAATCCACAAGGTACTGGAGACCACCCTTCCGCCGTCTCGAATCCAAGAAAGCCCGGACGGAATACGCCAGACCACCATCGATCTCCCGGAATACGCCTTCAACCACCGGCCTGAGGAGAGAGACATGGAAAACAGGGTGAAACTAGGGCTGACACCATTCTGTCGACTGGTCAATTGTTTGGACGATATGCCCTTGGTCGGCTAAGATTTTTTTTGTCAAGCAGCCGTATGGCTATGTGAGATCCCTGCCTGTGTCACTTAACTACATTATTGCTGAAAAAATTAATCTGCTACAGAATATTATATTATGTAAGACAAATGGTGCAGCACTAATAAAACATTTTTTTTAACAAATGTGTTTTCCAAACTTATATTGAATAATGCCTACCACATACTTTAAGCTTAAATTCCCATACTTTCATACTTTTAGTATGAAAAACAAAGTTTTTTTTTCATACTAATGTGAGCGTGCAACTGTAGCAGTTGTTAGATTCACTATAACCTGTCCTGAACTTCAAATTGAAATGCTAACACGTGCTGCTTTGAATAATCTACTTCTTAACATCTGCACCAAATGAAAGGTTTAGGCTACTGTATGTTGGCTTTGGCTGTGCTAAGTTTGAGTGACCTAATCATGAAAAAATCCATTATTGTTATAACTACAGACAAAACCAAACAGGTTTATTCCCTACATCTAAGTTTACAATTGAATTAATCTAGGTTAAAGATGTCACATCGAATGACATTATCTCGTCCGGTCAAGACACATAGTTGCCCATTTGTCTGCTACTTATACAGGCGCTTGCTGTGCATTTTCCCGTGGTGAATGTCATTATCTGTGCTTCTGAAAAAGCCTCCAGCCCGCAGCATTTAATTGACTCGTTCTGCTTATTTGCATGTTAAACAACCTTTATAATTGTACTACATGGATATTACTTATCCATGTAGTACAAATATATTACAAATATATTACTTATGTATATTACTTACTGCATTTTACACCTAGGCCTTCACTATCTTCCCATAATTAAAACGCATTATAATAACCTCACAATGATATTATAGGGCGATAGGTTATTGTCATTCGGCATAGCCCCCCCATATTCATAGTGAAGATCAGTTAATTCTACTCGATAAAGGTTATTTAACACTTACAATACACTAATTGACCTGACATGACTCAAACCATAAAGAATGTACCACTATTACACACTATGACAGGATGCCGCATCACACATACTGTAGCCATCGGATAGCCAAAATCAGTGTCCCTACTAATTAAACAAGAACTAACTCACAACACCCAGTCACACCACCAAAAACATGAAAAAATGCCAGAAGGAACAATCAGGATTCAACAGGCTTCCCCAGAGATTGCAGACAAGCTGCGGATTAAACGCAGATGTAGGTTTACCACGCACACTCAGCCCGCTAGACCACCATAGACCATACCATTGATATATATATGGTAGTGTGTTTATCTCCCCCTGCTTGAATACAAATACAGTACATGCACTAAGCCCCGTTAGGAACCGTTAAGGCTCTGCTAGTAAAAATATATAAAAATCCATCAAACTTACCAAAGCTGCTCAATATTTGAAAACGAAGTCCGTCCTCCTTTCTTTTTTAGAAATACTTCTATGACGCGGTTGTACAGCACATCGCGTTAAGTTCCAATAAAGGTTATTGCCCAGTGCTGAGAGTCGATCCTGCCTAGTCCTGTATTCGCCACCAAATCTACTTGTTCACCTCCATCTGCCATTCTGCTGAAAGTAAAAAAATCTAACAATCTAAAAATTTAAAGTTTAAAGAAATGGGAGACGGGTGTAAGCTAGTTCTCGTTCCGATGGCAAACTTAAAAAAAATAAATTATTGAACTGCCACTCCTATCAGCAACAGAAACGATGCTGACGTAAGGTGTGGCTTGCAGAAACGGTCTAGTTGGTCAAAGAACACACCGAACATGGTAAAGTCAAAATCTGATTCGTTAAAAATATGACATTCAACAACATGGTCCTGATGGGCTTCAACAGCAGATTGTATTCACTCTGAATTCTGAAAACCCCAGTCTACCCAGAGACAACACATATGAAAAAATCTTATTGGATAAAAGCTTTTATATTTATGAGCTGCACTAAGAGCAAGGCAACTGAACAGAGCGTACTGTAGCAATGAAATTACCATATAGACTAATTCAAATGAACTTTGTAAAATATATATAGTGTTAATGAAAATACATTAAATATGTATAAATATACATTTCTGATTCTGACTATCTTTGGGCCTGCAGAGAAGGCCTTGCAGGCCCTGACGGCCCACCACTGCATACAACTTGGCAGTTGTAATTATATTGGCTTTCAGCAACCGCAGGTGACACCCGAGGCTTGATATTAGGAATAATTTTATAGCGGCTGAATCCGTAAATGCCAACATGCTCTTTCTGCTCTCATCTTGATCTGGTTTGTTGAATGAATATAATTTTTTTATTAAAGTGGATGTGCCTTTTGTGTTTAAGAGTAAAAGCTTTAAGTTAATAGTTAGTGTCTCAGCCGCGACGCTGACCTCCTATATTCAGCCTAGAGTGGCTGAAATGATAGTGTCTGTCAGTTATTATAACATATGACCAAAACAATTGTCTTATGTTGCATATTCCTCACCAGTTCTTGTGCTGATATCAGCAGTTGACATATTAGGCCTTCTATTTTTGCAAATCATAGGCTATGATATTGCGCAGTTGCATGTGATGCAACGCTGTCAGAGCCGCGAAATGACTAATTTCAGTGCAAAATAATTAGATCAAGAACAATTTAATATACTGTAAATAGCCGACTAGTTTTTAGGGGCCAAGCCCCATAGGGGCTGGAACCCTATTGTATCTGTCGGTTTTATTATTAAGTGTTCTTGCCTTGGCAAGGAACACATACTATTATCCGACATATATATTATTATTATAGCAAAAATTTGCCCCCCTACTCCGACCAGAGCTTCAAAAATTGATACATAGAGTAAGGACCAAAATGTGCGGCTCGATCCCGATCGAGTTGCTATTGTTTTATGGAAGGTTTCGTAAAACGATTTGCGAAATATTACCGTTTTTGTGGTGAAAAAATCAAATAGGAATGAATGGGCCAAATATTCCGGGCGCTACTGCTCCCAGAGTTTTTATGCTAAAAATACAAGTAAGGTACCAAAACGTGCGGCTTGTTCCCCTCAACATTTCTGTAATTTCGTGAAAGGTTTCGAAAAACCATTATCAAAACAATAGCGTTTTAAAAAGTCCCATAGGAATGAATGGAGAAATTCTTGTGACACTGCTCCCAGAGTTTTTATGCTACACACAAAAGCTAGTGCCAAAACGTGCGGCTCGTTCCCCTTCACATTCGTACCGTTTTGTGGAAGGTTTCATAAAACGGTTGTTCGGATAATACCGTTTTTGTAGCGAAAAGATTGTCCCATAGGAATGAATGGACAAGCTAGAGTGTGTTAGAGTGGAGGCAGCTCTTACCTGCCTAATCTTCAAACAATTTCTAAACTGCCGCCACTCCTAAATGTTTCACTCCACATACACAAATGTTATATCAAAACGTTCATCTATTCCTGCTGTCACTAACAATGTCAAAATCTAAGCCATAAACATTGTAGTTTTTAAACTATGACCATTTGTTTGGATCTCACATTCTCCATAGACATTCATTGAAACAGGCACTTTAACAGCTTTAAAAATAAACCCTATTTCTAACCTGTCACTGTGTCTACAGTTTTAGGGTATCATAGACATATTATATATGTCGGCCTGGTTCTTAGGATTCCGACGATATAAGTTTCTAAGCTGTGAGATGTATAGTTTTGAAACTAGAGCCGTGTGAAGACAGCTATACATTTACTACTCATCTTAAAATGATCAGATTCTTCTTAACTGCTCTCTGTCACTAATTACTGCAGGTGCACAGAATGGTACTCTCTGGTGTTAGAGTGAGCTGCTACCAACTGCCAAATCATGTCACTTTCTAAACTGCCACCATTCCTACAGTCTTCACTCAAATGTTATATCAAAACATTAATCTATTTCTGCTGTCACTGACAATGTCAAAATCGAAGCCATAAACATAATAGTTTTTACACTATGACCATTTGTTTGGAACTTACATTCTCCATACCCTGGAAATCCAGAGTTCTCGCGAGAGCACAATTTGAATTTGCTCAGCAAGTTACTCTAGCACCAAGTAATTCTGCTCATTAACTATGCTCTTGTAGCCGAGCTGCACCAATCACATCGGTGTATCTGATATAGGCGTGCCAGAGGTGTGTTAAACAGATGACGACATGACAGCGCTGCGACCTCGAAGTCATTAGTAAACATTGTAAGATCGCTATGGATTTGGGTCTGGATTTTTCCAGGCTACATTCTCCATAGACATTAATTGAATCTCCACTATAACTACTTTAAAAAAGAACCCTCTTTCTAACCTGTCACTGTGTCTACAGTTTTAGGGTTTCATAGACATATTATATATCAAAATGTCGGCCTGGTTCGAGCGATTGCAACGATATACGTTTCTAAGCTTTGGGATGTATAGTTTTGAAACTAGAGCCGTGTGAAGACAGCTACACCTTCACTACTCATCCTAAAATGATCAGTTTCTTCTTAACTGCTCTCTGTCACCCATGAGTGCAGGTTTACAGAATGGAACTTTCCGGTGTTAGAGTGAGCTGCTACCAACTGCCAAATCATGTCACTTTCTAAACTGCCACCATTCCTACAGTTTTCACTCCACATACACAAATGTTATATCAAAACGTTCATATATTCCTGCTGTCACTACACATGTCAATATCTAAGCCATAAACCTAATCGTTTTTACAGTATGACCATTTGTTTGGAACTCAGGTTCTCCATAGACA
>JACXGM010040098.1:0-10409 GCA_016801145.1 Umbra pygmaea
ATACTCACAATACCTCGCAAAGAGGCAAGGAGAGGAGTGTGGCTTAAATACTGTGTAGAGTGAGCAGGTGTGGTGAATTAGGCTAATTGTCCGGGTATGGGAATTGTAGTTCTTAGGAGACCTGAGTAGGAAGCTGTAGTCATTTGGGAGACGAACTGGTGAATGGGAAGTGTAGTTCTGTGACACATAAACCAAGGAACTGGCAGTGTGCAGGGAAGGGAAACTGGGAAACGTTACAACGGCATCAAGGCTTTTGTACCTCTGTTCTATCTGAGAGTTTATGTTATTATGTTTTAATTCACACAATGTCTTGTAGGTGTGCCTCGATGATGCTTCCTCCTGCGCATGATTTCTGGATCCTCTGTCATACCTGCTGTGTTTTATTTATGGCACTGAATGCTATATCACTTATGCTCCTCAATTGCGCTTGTTACATTCTCAATTCTTCATTTCTTCACATGTACATAAGTATTCACAGCCTTTGCAATGACACTCAAAATTGAGCTCAGGTGCATCCTGTTTCCACTTATCATCCTTGAGATTTTTCCACAACTTGATTGGAGTCAACCTGTGGTAAATTCAGTTGATTGGACATGATTTGAAAAGGAACACACCTGTCTATATAAGGTCCAACAGTTAACAGTACATGTAGAGCACAAAACAAAAAAAGCAATGAAGTCCAATAAATTGTGTGTAGACTTTCGAGATAGGATTTTATGAAAAATATCTGCACCATTGAAGGTCCCAATGAGCACAGTAGCCTTTATCATCTGTAAACGGAAGAAGTTTGTAACCACCAAGACTCTTCCTAGAGCTGGCCACCCAACCAAACTGAGCAATCGGGGGAGAAGGGTCTTAGTCAGGGAGGTGAACAAGAACTCGATGGTCACTCTGACAGAGCTCCAGCATTTCTCTGTGGAGAGAGGAAAATCTTCCAGAAAAACAACCATCTCTGTAGCACTCTATATGGTAGAGTGGCCAGACGGAAGCCAATCCTCAGCAAAAGGCACATGAGATTCTACCTGGAGTTTGCCAAAAGGCATCTGAAGGCCTCCCAGACCATGAGAAACAAAAATATTTGGTCTGATGAAACAAAGATTGAACTCTATGGCCTGAATGGCAAGTGTCATGTCTGGAGGAAATCAGGCACTAATCATCACCTGGACAATACCTTCCCTACAGTGAAGCATGGTGTTGGCAGCATCATGCTTTGGGCATGTTTATCAGCAACAGGAACTGCGAGACTAGTCAGGATCAAGAGAAAAATGAATACAGCAATGTACAGAGACATCCTTGCTGAAAACCTGCTCCAGTCTGGGGTAAAGGTTCATCTTCCAACAGTATAACGACACTAAACACACAGCCAAGGTAACAAAGGAGTGGCTACAGGACAACTCTGTGAATGTCCTTGAGTGGCCCAGCCAGAACCCAGACTTGAACCCAATTGAACATCTATGGAGAGATCTAAAAATGGCTGTGCAGCGATGCTCCCCATCCAACCTGATGGAGCTTAGGGGGTCTTGCTAAGAAAAAAGGGGAAAACTGCCCAAAAATAGGTGTTTCCAGCTATTCTAGTTTGTACCAAAGAGGGTGCTATATTACTACTGAAGACCACTGAGAAATGTATTTCATTATTGTCATAAGCTGCACTACTGTATTGTGGTTTAATAGGAAAAAAAATGTAAAAAACAAAACTGCCTCATGGGGCTAAAGGTAATACAAATACAAATAATACACACAGACTAACGACAGGGAATGAATCCACAATCACCAACAACAAACAACATTCCAACTGATGTTAAAAACATTACTAATGACACAAATTGGAAACAGCTTGAATGAATTATTCCTGATCTATTGGTCAACTGAAACCATGTGAATGTTTCATGTGAGACACGGAGCGGGAAAACAGAATACAATTCACACAGTCAGAAACCAAAACCTACCAACAGGTGAGCAACTCAAATACACATGTCCGGCTCCTATAAGGGGAACCATGACAATTATGAAGTTTTATTAAAAAAATGATCACTTTTGTTTTATTTAATACCAGTGTTTTATTAAATTTACTGAGGAACCTCTACTGCTGTGGTTACTGCCTACTTTTCATGTACAGACCAGGCCCTGCTCCTGGCACAACAATAACACAATGTACACCAATACTTCTCACTGCCACAATCCGCTCTCAAGACCCTCCACTTGCAAAACACACACAACCAAATGAGCCAACGGTGAGCTATGGGGTAAGCTCTATGTAAGCTGTAGCTATGACAAATAACCAAACATTTATACTAAAACAGAAGGGCATGATGGGATATGATGATTAGATTCAGCTGCACCAGATAACAGGGGAGGAGGAGCCAGTGATAAGTGAAGATTGGTTGAGTAACAGCACCTGAATAGGGAAACACACACACAGAGAGCAGAACAAACACACAGACAGGACAGAACACCTCACAGAGAACACTAAACAGAACTAGGGGATGTAACAAAAGCCTTTGACACTTATGGAACACTTGCAATTATACTTGAGCATAACAGAATAACTACTGACAAAAAGACCTAAGAACATTGAACCAGCAAACGTTGTGTCATACTTGTGCCATTCTCAAAACTTTTAGCCACGACTGTAGTCACATAATACCAATAGTGCAGACAAAGTACACATTTAACATTTAGTTCACAACAATAAACAAGCTATTTCAATAATGCATTTAAACATCAATGTGCAAGGCAAGATAAGGAAAATCAATATCAATTCATTTAACCAATTTCATAAAAAGAAAATGCCTAGCATAAGTTCATGGAAGCAATTATATTCCTAACATAATTTAGTCCCTGAAAAACAAACCATACTTCCTATATAACACACATCAACCAGAGTCCAGCTTGCAAAACATGCAGACATCTTAGGTGCAAGTTTTGCGTGGTTGTGTAAACTTGCCAGACCCCAAAAAATATGAATGTGCTATTGAACTTGGAAGCCTATGGTCAACATTTAAATATTTGACAAATCAAATTTGAATTAGAAATTACAGTGAAATTGTCTTTAATACTATGGTCCATATAAATTGCATTGTGAAACACATGCAGTGGGTTGAATGTCTACACTGAAAGTTGAAAAAGGCATCAGTAGTATGTTTGTCACGAATATTAGGGACTGGGTTCAGGATTTTTGGCATAGGACTGAGATATGGACTCATTGAGATATGTATGTAGTTATTGTTTTTTGGGTATATCCAATGTGTTTGTACTGTAGTTTTGTATTTGGTTATTCTTACTGAATATATGTGTATATGGAGCTGGGGCGCCCCCCCCTGAACACCCTTAGCTATGGATAGGTGTTGGTTGAGTTAATCAAGTACTTTGATTAGTTTCTAATTACCAACAGCTGTTAAGTTCTTATGTAAGCTCTGGTGTTCAGAGCGGTTCATTGATGATTGTTACTGTGTTGTGCTGATGGCCAGATCTACTTTTATTGTTGTAAGTTGTGAAAATAGTGTAGTTATGTTTGAGTTATTTATGCATACGATATATGTATGCATGTATATTTGTCTGCGTCCATGCCGCGTTAGAGCGCCTGTATTGAATATATATACTTAATAATTGTGCAATTTGCATTACGAGTCACCTGCAACTACGTTCCAGTATACTCCCTGGATTGTTCATTAAATACCAATCGTCAAACCATCTACCTGTCTTGGTCTCCTTTTACAACCACACTGTGACAATGTTTGTTTTGTAAATAAGCGCATCACAAGGTCAGAAAAAATTTATGTTTCAATTACAGTATATACCTTCTCTTCTGGCATCAGTGGTCTTCCATATGCACAGACAGTCATGTTTATAGTAAAGGTATTTACCTTACCATTACATGTTTACAGAACAATAATTTACCTTACCTTAACATGTTCACAGCGAAGGTATTTACCTTTCTGTTATATATTTACAGCAAAGTTATTTTCATTACCTTCAGATGTTTATAGCAAAGGTACTTACATTGCCTTTACATGTTTACAGCAAATGTATTTACCTTTCTGTTATATGTTTACAGCAAATGTATTTACCTTTCTGTTATTTGTTTACAGCAAATGTATTTACCTTTCTGTTATTTGTTTACAGCAAAGGTATTTACTGTGATGCGATGGTCGTGGGTTCAAGCTTGACCCTGGGTTATGTGACTTTCCTTGGGCCTCCTGCACAAGGCAGCGCAAAATTGGCATGGTGCTGCCCAGGATTGGCTTAGATAACTTTATCCTGCCACGTCACTCTCGGGTGCCTGTGAATTCAGTACCGGAAGTATAGTCGATCAACATAATCATTCCGTGTTGGGTGAACAGTGTGAAAAGAATCGGCGGCTCGGGCAACATGTTGTTGCATGTTATTCCACAGACCTGTACAAGAAGATGCGGAGCAGTCGACAAGGCAGGATTAGAGGGATGGAATTCGGAAGGGAGGAAAAATAACACAAAAAATAAAACAAATGAATGGGGAATAACTTTGTAATAAGTACTTTTGAATGTGGTAGGGTTGTTGGAGCAAGACATGCTAGTCCTGTGAGTGGCAGTTCTCTGGACACAAATTACTTGTTAATGGCAAAGGAGAAATGCTAGACTGGTTCAAGCTGATAGAAAAGCAACAGTAACTCAAATTACCACTCATTAAAACCATGATATGCAGAAGAGCATCTCTGAATGCACAACACGTTGAAGATTGAAGCAGATGGGCTACAGCAGCACTAGATCACACCAGGTGCCACTCCTGTCAGCTAAGAACAGGAAACTAAGGCTACAATTTGCACGGGCCCACCAAAATTGGACAATAGCAGTGAAATTCAGAAGGTAGGGTCAGAATTTGGAGTAAACAACTGCCCATCAATGGTTCATGCTGGTGGTGTAATGGTATATGGGATATTTTCTTTGCAGACTTTTGGCCCCTTAGTATGAATTTGGCATTGTTTACATGCCACAGCCTACCTGAGTATTGTTGCCGACCATGTCCATCCCTTTATGACCACAGTGTACCCATCTTCTAATGGCAACTTCCAGCAATATTTTCATGTCACAAAGCTCCTAGGTACTAGCAAGGTGTACCTAATGAAGTTGCTGGTGAATGTATACTACCTGTGTTTTTCAGTAATACTTTATTTGTATGAACAAATCTTAGCAGTGGTGTACATATACCACACCCCCTGGTGCCTTATAGCTTAAGTATATTATTTATCACTCATCTCAGCAATCTACTGTTCCTCACATCTGACTCTTTTCCAGGGTTGGATTGGCCATCTGGCAATTCTGGCAAATGCTAGAGGGGTCAGACAATTTTATATTGCGCTGGGCTGGACAGATTAAAAAGTAGACAAAAGGCCAAAAACTGGCCCTAAGAATCTGGTCAATTTGAAGTAAAAATTGCATTGTCAAAGTGAGTGCCAAAGTATCTGCAGACATTAAGAGAAAATGAGAAAAAGATAATGGTTTGTAAGCAGTGATGCCAGTAACGCGTTACTCTAATCTGACCACTTTTTTCAGTAACGAGTAATCTAATGCCTTACTATTTCCAAACCAGTAATCAGATTAAAGTTTCTTATTCAAGTCACTGTGCGTTACTATTTCTGTAATTTTCCTTAGTAAAAATTTATATTTTTTATTTCTTCTTGTCTCGGGAAGTGAAGTCATGTAGCTATGCGACAAGTCAAGTTTTCAGCATGAGGACAGTCAGAGCCGGCACTAGCTATAGGCAAGAACCATTCGCCTGACAACACTATATGACAGCAACACAAATTTGGATTTTCCTTTTCAAAATAATAGCGCTCTTAATTCATTATAATAATCATTGTTAATTCATTGCATATATAGGTAGTGTGTCCATGTTCATGTGTTGCTAAAATTAGTCTAATGTTGGATAAAACAGACTCTAGTGAATATTTTTCAAATGTAATCATGTTTTCACATGAGACACTGACAATATTTTCAATTAAATTGTGTTTACAACATATTTGTTACTCTTATTAATAAAAAGTTATTGAAAACATTTAATTTTTTTACTTTACACAAAATACAATAGCATTTTTTACAATTCACTAGCTTTATAATGATTTAACAATGAGTATTGCAGTGAATTATAATGAGTGCTATTATTTTGAATAAAATAAATAAACATGTTAAAAATAATTTATTAGTTACATTTATAAACAATGTAGCTTATAAATAGTACGTTTTGCCATTACAGTGTTAACAGTTAAACATGTCAGGTAAAGAAAGACTGTCTTTATTTTATTTTTTATAAAAACATATTTTTTCAGGAAATAGTTTTTAAGTTCAATCTAAAATGTCAGGAGATACATTGTAGACCTAAATGTTAAAATGCACTTCCAATAAAGTGAGTGTTGGCAAAACCGGTTTTCATTTACCAATTTTATTTACTGCTTCACTGCTGTAAGCCAAGACACATTGTCTCTATGAGACAGACCAGACAGGCCAGCACACCACTTGGGAAACAAATCTCCACCCAAGAAAGAAGTTACTTACACTGTTTGTAAAAAAAAGGAATGGTAAGGTGGTGTTAAATGTTTTAGAAACAAAATATAAGGACCTAATTCAGTGGACAGTACGAAATTCATGACTAAGAGTGAATTATAAATGTACTTTCATTTGTATTTTTTTTAAACATATAAAGACAAAGTACTAGATTCTTTACCTAACATTTATTTTGAAATGAAGGCCTGCAACACATCCCCAAACTGTTGTGACAGAGGCAATTTAGGACCAATAGCAATGTGGCAAGTTGAAATAAAAAGGTGATGTAAAAAAGGTGAGGCAATCGTGTAATAATAGTATACATATAAAGAGCCTCCAAAAATGGCCTAGTCCTTCAAGAGCAAGGATGGGTTCAAGGCTCGGCAATCTGCAAACAGATCCGTTAGTAAATACTCCTACACTTTGAAAACAACATTTCCCAAAGACAAATTGATAGTATTTTGGGCATTTCAGCATCTAAGGTGCACAATATAATGAAGTTAAGGAATCCAGTGAAATCTGGATGTGTAAATGGCAAGGCTGAAAACTTTTTCTGAATGTGTTGATCTTCAATCGCTCAGACGTGACTGTCATAAAAAACTCAATGAGTCTGTGATGGATATCCTGACATGGGCTCGGGGATACTTTGGTAAACTTTCGTCAATCAACATCATTTGCCACTACATCCACAGATACAAGTTAAGGCTTTGCTTTGTAAAGTACAAGCTGTCACATCCAGCCCTGTAGGTGGGCTGGGTGTTCACTGGGAATGTTTTTTTTATGTATTATCTCTGTGCTCCCTCCGTATGTGTGGTTATGCCTCCATCTTGTGTCTAGTTCATGTCATTGGTTTTGCATAGATTATTAGTTAGGTCAATGTTTAGTCACAGATGTATTGTGTTAGTAATTAGTTCGTCTTAGTATTTAACCAGAGTGTTCTCCCCTTGTCGCTTGTCGGTCAATGTTTTACTGTGGCGTCTACATGTTACCTGTTCTCAATATTGGATTTATGGAAGAAGACTTGTTTTGCCCCACGAGGCAGTATTATTTTGTGTGGAAATAAAAGTATATTGGATTATCACTACCTCGCGCCTGTCTCTACCATTCAAGACGTTACAGATTGACCGACCTATACAATGAGACAGCGAGGTAGTTCCCGCAAGCCCAGTGAGGGCTTTCCTCTCTCTCCTGGAGTAGGATGCGTCGGGGGGAGATCTCCGCCGGTTAAACCGAGCAGGCCTGGGCTACTCCCCGGAGGATGTTGCCTACGACGCCGAGGGAGTAGCCTATTTCGGAAACAGTTGGCTGAAGGAGGGTGGCTGCGGCACTGAGGATAACGTTCCCCTATGGGAGAAGGACGGGGAATGGTTCATTGGAGAGGAGAAGGACTGGGACTTGCATTGCTTTGAGGTACAGGGTGATAGCCGACATGCTACAGCTCCCCGCCTGAGTGGAGTTGCGCCTAGCCTTCCCATTTCATCTGCCAGCTCACAGTCCACCTTAGGTACCCCACCCACTACTACTCGTAGCTCTTTCTGCCCCGATGCTAGCTGTGTCATTCCCCAGGCTAGCTCACTCAGGCCCCAGGCTAGCTCCTACCCTAGCTCTCAGGTTCAGGGCAGTGGTCTGTCACCCAGGGCCCCCCGTCTGAGGGCTAGCCCGCCTAGCCACCCCACTAGCTCTCAGGCTAGTTCTGGTAGCCCCTCTAGCTCACAGGCTAGGTTAAGTAGCCCCGATGCTAGCTGTGTCATTCCCCAGGCTAGCACACTCAGTCCCCAGGTTAGCTCCCATGTTATGCCAGCTAGCTTCACCAGTGCTAGGGCTAGCTCTCAGGAAAAGGGCAGCGGTCCACGGTACAGGGCCCCCCGTCTGAGTGTCACACCTCCTAGCAACATAGTGTCTGCCCAAGTTAGGGCCCTAGTGTCTACCCCCGTTTCTTCCCCAGTCACTGCCCCAGTTCATGCCCTAGTTATCTCCCCTAGACCTCCCCTACTGTCCCACATTAGGGATCCTATGCCCCGTCTAGGGAGGTTTAGAGCCCCAGTCCCCGTCCGTAGGATCTCCTGTCCTGTGGAGGCCGACCGTCTCCCCAAGAAACTTTTCGGGGGGGGCTATGTGGGGTGGCGACAGCCGCCATCTGCAGACTGCCCACCGCCAGAGCCTCCGGCAGCTGTCAGCCCACCGCCAGAGCCTCCAGCAGCTGTCAGCCCACCGCCAGAGCCTCCGGCAGCTGTCAGCCCACCGCCAGAGCCTCCGGCAGCAGTCAGCCCACTGCCAGAGCCTCCGGCAGCAGTCAGCCCACCGCCAGAGCCTCCGGCAGCTGTCAACCCACCGCCAGAGCCTCCGGCAGCTGTCAGCCAACCGCCAGAGCTTCCGACAGCAGTCTGCCCACAGCCTGGGCCCCTATTTGCCACCGACGTTGAGGTCCTACTCCTCCCTCCGCAACCGGGGTTTGGCGATGACGCCTCCTGGGAGGAGTCGGGACCCCCGTCTCAGCCGCCGCTGACGTCCGGACCCCCGTCTCAGCCGCCGCTGATCTCCGGACCCCCGTCTCAGCCGCCGCTGACATCCGGACCTCCGTCTCAGCCGCCACTGGCGTTGCTGACGCCGCTGTCCGGACCCCCGTTGCTGACTTCCGGACCCTCGTCGACAGACTTCCCAGAACCGCTGCCGCCAGGGCTCCCAGACACCCTGCCACCCTGGCCACCTGAACTGCCTGACCCCTGGCCTCCTGACCTGCCTTTCCCCTTGTCTCCTTAACTGCCTTTCCCCAGACTGCC
The DNA here is from genome assembly GCA_016801145.1 of Umbra pygmaea. NCBI lineage: Eukaryota > Metazoa > Chordata > Actinopteri > Esociformes > Umbridae > Umbra > Umbra pygmaea. Next base: position 9,296 of record JACXGM010040098.1, read on the forward strand.
TGAACTGCCTTCCACTGTCCCAGCGGCATTCCCTTCCACTGTCCCAGTGCCATTCCCTGCCACTGTCCCAGTGCCATTCCCTGCCACTGTCCCGGTGCCATTGTCTGTCCCTGTCCCCGTGCCAGTCCCTCCTTACCCAGGGCCCCTCTCTGTCCCTCCTGCCTCAGGGCCCCTCTCTGTCCCTCCAGACCCAGGGCCCCTCTCTGTCCCTCCAGACCCAGGGCCCCTCTCTGTCCCTCCAGACCCAGGGCCCCTTTCTGTCCCTCCAGACCCAGGGCCACTCTCTGTCCCTCCAGACCCAGGGCCGCCTTCTGTCCCTCCAGACCCAGGGCCGCCTTCTGTCCCTCCTGACCCCGGGCCGCCTTCTGTCCCCCCTGACCCCGGGCCGCCTTCTGTCCTGCCTGGCCCTGGGCACTTTGTTTCCTCTGGCCCAGGGTTCGCTGTTGCCCACCTCGGTGTTGTGGGCGTTGAGAGGGGGATTCTGTCACATCCAGCCCTGTAGGTGGGCTGGGTGTTCACTGGGAATGGTTTTTTTATGTATTGTCTCTCTGCTCCCTCCGTATGTGTGGTTATGCCTCCCTCTTGTGTCTAGTTCATGTCATTGGTTTTGCATAGATTATTAGTTACGTCATTGTTTAGTCACAGATGTATTGTGTTAGTAATTAGTTCGTCTTAGTATTTAACCAGAGTGTTCTCCCCTTGTCTCTTGTCGGTCAATGTTTTACTGTGGCGTCTACGTGTTACCTGTTCTCAATATTGGATCTATGGAAGAAGACTTGTTTTGCCCCACGAGGCAGCATTATTTTGTGTGGAAATAAAAGTATATTGGATTATCACTACCTCGCGCCTGTCTCTACCATTCAAGACGTTACACAAGCCATGCATCAACACTGTACAGAAGCGCTGCCGACTTCTATGTGTCACAGTTGTTGTTGTGTAGGAGAGGAAACGGAGACCAGAATGCGGGAGGAGCGTTCTTGATGTTTAATGAACATGAATAGATCGAGGAATACACTGTACCGGAACCGTTCCACGTAATACATTGGAACTGCACAAAACTATATATATATTTCCAAGTGCTCTAACGCGGCACTGACGCGACTAACATATACAT
>JACXGM010040099.1:0-10419 GCA_016801145.1 Umbra pygmaea
TGTTTTAATTGATCCAGGGCTTATATAAAGTTGAGAGATTCCTTTCAAAGGTGCAACACTAAATAAGCTAGATACCTTAGCAAGATACAATAAAACCTAGGTAGCTAAGTTGACTGTTACCGTGGGTGAGTGCAGTTTTAAGCGTTGCCTGGAATTGGAACTAGCTGCCTGAAGCAGCTAAAAGTTAAGTGCGTGACACCAGACGTTCTATCCAGCAGCAGTGCAGTTTAGCCGACAGAGCACGAGAGCAGAGGAAATGATGTGCTAGCTCGCGCATCATGTCTGTCTAACACAGTGGACCAACAGGGAAACAATACTACAATAGTGGAGTAGATTCACGAAACAGAAAGTGTTCTGCTTACTCGCAGATGATTTACATGGGACTTACATGGACGTAGATGGTTTATTTTGCCGAAAGGTGACACGTTTGCAGTACTGTTTTTTACATTCATAATATATCTTTTCAATAAAATGCATAATCGATTTGAAGTTTAACATAACTAACGTTTGACCAGCCAATAAGTTAGCTAAAAATACACATAAACGTTACCTACCTTTCCTTGTGGGTTTTGTAGTGACGGGCAAATTTAAAAGAGAAGGTACTTTTATTGTGTTCTTTCTACCGACAATAACAACATAGTAGTCCTTGTATGGAAATTTTACTATTTTTGGAATAACTCCCTTCATGATAGCTGCCTTGTGCGTTGACTCTGCTTGTGATGCGTGACTATAGTTAGCAGGTTTGGGCGCATTGATCTAGAATCCACCCACCCAGTTTAAAAAACAAATGGTAACTTCTCATTATCAAATAAGAGAAATGCAAATATTTCATCACTTAAAAAAGTAAAGTCATTTCGAGTCATCTGTCTCAAGTCTAAGTCAATTCTCAAGTCATGAATACCAAGTCCAATTCAAGTCGAGTCTTTTATCAATTTTAGTCAAGCAAGTCTCAAGTCCTCAAGTTTGCGACTCGAGTAGACCACCTCTGCTTTTTGGTACTAGGTAGAAGGGTGTTACGGAGGGTCCATGTGGTGTGGAATAGTGGGCTAAGTCGCGGCATTGCCGGAGAGTCTTCGTCACGATGGTCATGGGTTTGAGCCTGACAACGGGCTCTCTGACTTTCCCCAGGCCTCCTGCATGAGGCAGTGCAACATTGGCATAGCGGTGCCTGGGATTTGGGTTAGATAAATCAGATTATCTATCCTGCCACGTCGCTCTCAAGAGACTCCTTGTGTTCAGATCAGGCACCTGTAAATTAAATCACGGAAGTACAGTTGTGAACGTAATCATCCCATGCATTAGCCGACTAAAGGCTTCTTAGTTTGGTGAACAGTGAACAGATGAACCATGTGCGTGCCCCTCGTCATTCCACAGATCTGTCCAAGGCGTTGCCTAGCTGCCGACAAAGCTGGATTAGAGAGGGAATTGGGAAGGGAGGAAAATTGGGAAAAATGTAAATATTGTGTTATGGTATTGTGGTAGGATCCTGTGTAGAGTAGGTCAATTAGTAAAGCGTGTTGCTTGCTTTGTACAGCCTTTGAAGTGCTTAAATACTCATTGTTAGGTTATTAATGTAACTTTCTTCTTAAAACCCTAAATGAATGGTTCCACCAGCAATTTTGAGCCACTGAAATAGAATGTATTTCATTACAATACATTATAAAATGGGTCCAGTGATATTTGCAATTTGATTGGCTAAAATTTCATTCCAAGCCTATGAAAATTCCCTGATATCCGCACTGTAGAATGTTGCCTTTTCACTGAAGTGTAATCAAAAAGTATCACTACGCCCCCCAGAGGAGCTGAACAAAATAAAAAAAACATGGCGGACAATTCCTCTCGGTTCAAATCTCAACACCAACTTCCAAATAAGACCATCTAAAAAATAAAAATGATTTTAACATTCACTTACCACAAAAAAGATTGTCACTGATGTAGACATTCTAACCAGCCACAGGTTTTAAGTAATCTATTCTTTTTTGTAATAAAGTGTTTTTTTCGTGACGAAGTGATAGCTAGCTAGTGGCTGTAATGTCAATACACAGGTGGCTGGCTCGTTAGCCTAATGTCTGTTCTACCACTCACATTACACACCCTGAGTTTTCCACATATCACGGGTTGTGTTGTTTATCCATCTAACCCCAAACCCCTTTCTTCATATTTTAAAATATCAAGAAATAGCCTACAGTTGACATCTTTATTGTAAAAGAAGAGGAATTACGATAGCCTACACTGTTCTACCAGTGAAATTAAGATAGGCTACTTCTCTATGAAAATGGTTGTTTGAATAAGACTTACAAGTTGCCTGATATTATTGTTCTGCCCATGTTTTATTTATATTTTCTTTAAATTGTTGAGGCATATAGCCTACAATTGTTTTCCTACACGTTGTTAGCAAATTGAATGATCTCTATCCCTCTGTCGTTGAAATCATCCTAATATTAATAACCGGACGGGTCACCAGACATACGGGGTTCAGACAATCCATTGATATATATCCGGGGCTAGAGGGATTGCATGTGTTTAATTACATTTTATGTGTGCTATTACATTATTTGTAATAACAGTGCAAATTAAATTACCTTTTTCCAAGGTAATGTACATAAAGGTGTTTAAACCACATGCGCAAACAAAAACATAAGAAAACATTTTATTTACTAGTAGAAATTAGTTTTTGCATCTACCTACTATATTCACATGCTTAAATGAATTAATTCAGGCTTTTTCATGATTACGGCGATTGGTGCTGGTTTTGCCCAAACTATGCCAATCTTTTCAGGGGCACTGGAAGAGATTTATATTTATGATGTTTTAAAAAATCATGTGGTTCTTTGGAAAAGATGATATCCTATGGACTATTACCATCGCAGTTTTTCTCTCTTAACTCATCAGATCCAAATTTAAAATTGACAGCAGAAAGAAATCTAGAAAGGATCAAATTTTTATATGACCATCTACTTCAAGCCGCAGAGTAGTATAACACTTTTACGCACAGACAGTAATAATCCTTGACACCTCATACAAAATATAGCCTAACAGTTGGTCAAATACTTAAGACTACAACGTAACTGCAGTACAGCAGTTAGTAAAATACTTTAGTATTTGTACTATCTAATAACCGGGAACAAATACTAAATTAATAGTTTTATTAATTATAGCTAATGACAGCACCTGCATAATAGATGGAAGTCTACCCGTATTCAATGTTTCGTTTCCAGACAAGATTGCACAAAGTGGCTTTTGATGGATGTATATACATGCCCAGAAACAAAGTCAAAGAAACGCGCTTGCAATGCAAAACTGCACAGATGTTGGCTTGGCTGCGTTAGCCATAGTGTCGTCAGTACAGTAGCTAGCAGGCTGATTGATGTTGACAGTAAGGTCTGTATCACCTAAACAATTGAATAATAAACAATAAAAAATGCATCACTAAAGCAAACTGGCTAACAAATGCCAATTTAATTAAATGAAACTGTATATAAGTGTTCAGACCTTGTTATAAACGATCTAAATAAACCATTTTATAGGAACTACTTGATTTGTGGCGTACTAACATGGCAACAGTAAAATGAGTGGTGGGGGGTATTTTAATGTTTCACGATAACCGCATGGCTCGTGACCATTTTCTTTCGCTAAAAAAACTAAAACATAAATTTTTACAAATAAAATGTTGGCAACCGTTACATAAGCGCATTAACACTCTCCAGACTGTGAATTTTCCCTGGCAACGCAGTCTGTCGTGTGTTAATGCTTACATGTCTTTTGTATAATAATGTGTTTCTTTAAAGGGATTTCAGTTACACTATGTTGGCTTGCAAAGTAAAAGTTAATTGCTATTGGAATCAACCCACAGTTAAGATATCCAACCCAAAATCTTTTTATCACCTATAACCTGCAATTGAAATGCCAGTAATCAATTATCTAACCTGGATCTAGTTCAAATAATTAGAGATCCTTTTTTGAAAAATGTATCTAATAGTCACTGTAAACAATTTAAACAATCATCAGAGAAACATTGCTCTATGTAAAACCATTATTTTCCTAAAAAAAACACTATTCTCTTACCCAATGTACAGTAGCGTAATGAGAATCTTCTCTCTCTATCTTTAGAATCAATACTTTCCATGGGATTCTATACAAAATATTCCAACTACTCTGGTTTATTGGTGGAAAATGAGAGTAGTCAGTACAAAACAACAAAATGGAAAGTTTATTGACAACGTGATTTATGACCATGGCAAAAACGAGTACAACCCAATGAAACTTTTAGGAATAAAACTTGGTAAAATGGTAAAAACTTGGTAAAAACTCTCTCTCTGCTTTTTCACTAACTACTTCTGCTGCCATAAGTGATCTAATTGTGAGATCAAATTCCAAATCCTGCCGGCTCGATCCTACACCTACTGTTTTAAGCGCTGCTTTTGACACAGTCTGCCATGAAATAATGATCTCTAGGCTTTCTGATATTGGCATCACTGGCTCTGCTCTTTCCTGACTCACTTCCTACATCAGTGACAGAAAGTATTATATTACTATACAAGGGCTTAGATCTGCCACTGCTTCACTTACACAGGGTGTCCCTCAAGGTTCGGTTCTTGGCCCATTATTGTTCATTATCTACATGTATCCTCTTGGTGACATCATACGCAGGCATGGACTTAAATTCCACTGCTATTCTGATGATATTCAAATCTATTTTACCACCAGTTCTGATAGGCCATCTCTGCATGACTCACTCACTGCATGTGTCAGGGACATCAAGCATTGGATGTCCCTGAATTTCCTCAAATTAAATGATAAGAAAACCGAGATAATAGTGATGGGCTCTACTGCCTTAGTCAAAAGGATGGACCAGTCATTTGATATTGATGGAATTCACTATATGCCTTCGTCATCAATTCGTAACCTTGGTGTCATATTCGATTCAACTCTATCTTTTGGATCTCACATCTCTTCACTTGTTAAAAACTATTTTTTCCATCTTCGTAACTTTGCTCATCTACGATCCTCTCTCGCTGTAGCTGATGCTGAAACTTTAATTCATGCATTAATCACATCACACCTGGACTATTGCAATGCCTTATTTCTTGGTCTTCCCAAAAAACGAATTGCAAGATTACAGTATGTTCAGAACTCTGCAGCTAGAGTGCTCACTTCGACTAGGCGCTCTGCTCATGTTACACCTTTGCTTCATGAACTTCACTGGCTACCTGTGGCATCACGCATCCACTTTACGGTATTGCTGCTAACATTTAAAGCATTAAATGGTCTTGCCCCTCAATATCTGTCTGACTTACTCCACCCTTACCGCCCTGCCCGGTCCCTTAGATCAGCTGAACTTGGTTTATTGTCCATCCCTCGTTTCCGTTTGTCTACTGTAGGTGGAAGGTCATTTAGTGTTAATGCTCCTAAATTATGGAACTCGCTACCTCTCACACTATGTAATACCTCATCCATGGCTATATTCAAGACCCAGTTAAAAACATATCTGTTTAACATGCATTTTGTCTGATGTGATTTTTTGCATCCATGTGACTGTAATGTATGTCTGAGTGTCTGGGTGTTTTTTGTACTGTATAATGTAAAGCGGCCTTGAGCTACGGAAAGGCGCTATATAAATAAAACTTCTTCTTCTTCTTCATTTATTGTAGCTGTAAAATTCCTTATGAAACAGAGATCTTAAATATGTGCAAGATTAACAATTTTAACTGAAGTTTGACAGAGATAATTTACGAAAGAAATGTGTTGTTCGTCTCAGGACCCGGATGTAAACGTCAACACGGTGCATTTTTTCTAAAAATATAGTTTCACAAACAAAGCTACAGCTCATTGGCTGTTCACTCAATCACTCTAAAATGTTAGACTTATGTGGCCAGCCCCTTACCAACAGGATTTGAATTGGTTCCAGCACCCTATCTCAATACATATTGCTTTGTAGGGTTCTTTCAAAGAGGATGTAGAAAAATAAAAACAGAAAATAATTATACATTTTCTTTATTTCATCTTGTGCCATATTCACAGTGTATATTTATTTGCAATTAATTTTACATATCCAAAATGTTTTAAGTATTTTCTTTAAAAAAATATCAACCATATGTTTTTCCTTGCCTCAGGTCCAGTGTAATAAGAGTTTAACTTTGGGTATGTTTTTTAGGGAGAATTTGACAATTAGGGGGCGATCCCTAACAGGTTAAGGGTGGTATTTAAACTGTACAATCTTCTCTAAGTCAATGTTGACAATTATAGCACCACATGAAAGTGAAATGTCACAAGTGTTGAGAAAGAAAGTCATTGCTTTACACAAAAACGTCAAGACTACAAGACAATTAGTAAAGGTTTGCTAATCAGTCAGAATACAGTAGCAAATGTTATTTAAAAATTGTAAAAAAAAAAAGGACATGTGGCAAGCAGACTGTCTACAGCCTTGTGTCATTAGTTGTTTTCACCTCTGTATATAATGTGCCCAGACCAAGAGAAGAGTTGTTGGAGCATTGTGGTGTATGTACCCTGTTATTGTGCTTGTGCGTGTCCGTGTCCCCTTTAAAGATCTCCAGGATTTCTGTTAAGCAGCTGTATCGTGAGTTCGTTTGTGTTCAGTTATTCTCTTTCCTCGCTCTGAGTTGTTTTTGTTTGTTGAGTGTCCATGCCACTCGTAAGAGCATGTTGTCTAGGAGGAGTTTTATGAGTTATGTTATTCATGCTACTTGTTCCCTGTATTCTGTCTTCCGTCGGTTCCTGGAGTATTAGTTAATAAACTACATGTATCGCTCACGTTATACCGTCTCCGGTCTCTCTCCCTCAATCCACACCGCACAGCATGACAACGTCTTGCATTTTGTAAATGCACCCTTCTGGCTCTACGTGATTGTTTTACTACAGTGCTTCGCGGTCGGCAGTCACAGGTTGCTCTGGATGCGCGTCATCTTCTGACACTGTCTTAAATCGTAAAAAACGTCATAGGAATGTATTTCCTGTGAAAGACATCAGAGCCCACTTTCCATTGAAGGCAGTGGAGACATACCAACCCCCCACGCCTGGTTTGAAGCCTACCTAGAACCGCCTAGTATAGCCTAGGTGGCCTCACAATGGAGACGAGGCATATATGATCCAAAATAGGCGAATGAGTTTACTACTGTACCCGATGGTGTCTTATCGGTGTCCTCTTTAAAACTTTGGTTGGTTGATAAGCCCACAGACACTAGCTGTGTCTCAATGTGAAGGCTGCATCCTCCGAAGGCCGTATTCGAAGGCTGATTTCCCAGATTTGAAGGCCGATTGCGTCACAGCAGTACTCGAAGACTGTTTCAATTCAAACTCTGCACCCTTCGAAGGCCGATTGCATCACAGAAATACCAAGAGGCTGTCTCAAATCAAACTCTGCACCCTTCGAAAGCCGCATTCGTCACTGCGGTGCGACGAAGGTTGCCCCAGTTTAGAACGTCATTCAAATGCGACGCCAAATGCGCCCATCATTTTCTCTGGCAAAGGAAGGATACAAAAACTGACACTTGGCAGCCAACCCTTCCCCAGAATTCATAGCGCACCAGTGACAATGCAATTGTATTCAAAGAAAATAGCTGGTGTTAATAGCGGTGTGGCCTAGGAATTCACATAAATGGAAATTCTTCTTAGTTTTTTATTTTCATGCTTCAACTGTGTGAAAACAACAGGGTTGAAACTTGTCAACCCATTGGACCTGCCTCTCGCATTGCTTCTTCCTGTAGGTGTATTCTGCTAGCAACACTAACGATGATGTCATGAGTTCAGTATTATGATAAAACCTTCAAAATAAAAGGCTGAATGTCAACGTATATTAAAGTGTATAATTCATCCAGTAACATAAATAAAATAAAAATGAAAATTAGCAATTCAGGCTCCATAGTTACTTGACAAATGTCATGTAGGATGAAAGCTCTCCTCTCGCACCGTTTGCTAGGCAGTAATTGGGAACATCTTGTGGCTCAATCAGTTATCCAATGACGGCTACATTTTCACCCTTCCGAAGGCCATGCAGGCTGCATTCTTCGAAGTCTGCGGCCTTCGAAGGATGCAGCCTTCACATTGAGACACAGCTACTGTTTGCAAAATACTTCTCTTCCTTGAATGTAAACTTACGTTTTCTTCTGTGAATTTTTAATGACAGATCGCAAACGACTTAAAAGGTGCATATACTACTACCTACTGTACAGGAGTGTAAGGCCGGGCAAGGCTGTTGGATTTAAATTACTCCTGCCCTCTCTAACCGGTAGGCGTGGCTTAGGAATGGCTTCGTAGAGCACTGAAGCAAGTGCATTCTGGGAGTTGTTGTATTTCCTCCAAATTACCCAAAACTACATTTTCTGTCTTTTCTTGAACCAGAAGCCACCAACTTCTAAACTTTATAAAATTTCTAATACATAAAAGACCCATTTCAAATATATATTAATCTGTCCAGCGGTGAAGTATTCCTTTAAACCACTGCTCGCTGCTGCTGCTACCGGTACAGCTAGCAGGTTGTGCTACGCTGCTAACACTAGCCTCCTCGGGTCCCTGGTTAGCTTGCTCGTCATGAACTACCACACATTCTTCACCCCCCGATTCTCCTACTGGGCCTGCCTTTTTAAGAATGTTTTGATAGATGGAACCTGTCTTAATAAAGACACCTCCCTCTCCTTTTCTCTTTTTCGTTTGCGTTTAGTACAACCGCTTCTCTCAAACATTTTCTTGACCTACAACGAAAGATCGCACAGTCCGCTCGATTCAGCGCAGGGGCGGGTTGTTGTGTCATTGCTTTCCACACCTGCGCTTGACCAATTATATAATTTTATTTAAATGAATACAAATATCAGCATGCATTTTTCTCTGGTTATAAATGGTGTCATTATTTGAAATGTATTTTTTTTTCCTTTGCTTGGGCCCCAAGTGCGCATGGGCCCCTGGGCCCGTGCCCATAATGCCCATTGGGTAATCCGGGCATGCGTATGCTGCAAAGGAGTGGCATGCAAGGGTGTTGTCCACGAAGAAAGCCACTGCTTAAGCCCATGCAGAAAAAAGCCAGTTTAGCATTTGTCAAAAGAAGAGAATATTAAGACTCCATAATTTGGTGAGATGAGATGAAGGTTAATCTTTTTGGAACTGATGCAAATTGATATAAACTGTATGACGTCGCAAGGGGGAATAGTACAATGAAACCAACAGTAAAGCATGGTGGTGGCAGTGTTATTCTGTGGGGTTGTATGAGTGCCGCAGGTGTCATTAATTCACAGATGTACTGTGAAATACTGAAAGAGAAGATGCTCTCCACACCCTGGATCGCTCTGCACACTTTCAACACAATAATAACCCAAAACATACATCCAAGTCCACTGCTGCATTTCTGAGGAAGAGCAGGGTGAGAGAGATTCAGTGGCCAAGTATGTCATCTGACCTCAAGTCAATACTATGGCCTTTTTAAAGCATTTGATACAGTGGAGGGTTGGACTTTCCGAACAAACTGTTAACTGGTTTGTTAATTACCTTACAGACAGAACTCACGGTGTGCAGGCAGAGGGCATCACTTCTCGCTATCTCAGAATAATAAAGGCGTGACCCGGGGGTCAGTCTTGAGGCCACTGCTATTCATCCTCTATAAGGGGTATTCAACTCTAATTAGCTCTACGGAGTTCGGAGCCTGCTGGTTTTCTGTTCTACCTCAACATAAATTGGACTGACCTGGTGTCCAAGGTCTAAATAAGTCAACCGTAAATCTCAGAATTTCTCCCAAATTACGTTCTCAGGAAACTATTTTCAAAACCTAAATTATGTTCTATGCCAACCTATTTAGGGTGTTTTTACGTTTGAACTGCACGTTTTGTTATTAGGCTATATTTGTACTTGAATTACGTTGCTCTGGTACATTTCGTTTAGCGGATTTATGCGAGAACATTCCATACATTCCATAGCGTTCAAAATTATATTGCAACATTCACAGTTAAGGTTAGGTAGGAGGATACTAACGGTTGAGGTTAGGCATGAGGTTACTAACGGTTAAGGTTAGATATGACGTTACTGAGGTTAAGGTTAGAATTAAGGTTAGAGTTAACATTACAAAAACCGACAATCGCGTGTCTGCATGACGCAACCAATGTAGAACAAAACACACAAAGTGCCTGTCTGGATTTGAACTCGCGAACACTGGCATGCAAGTCGCGGATTTATACGCCCATCCACCATCCCCGACCTCCGCCCTAGCAAAAACTATGTTATTTACATGCTACGTCATGATCTTCTAATGTTCATATTGAACGTTATTCGAGTGTTCAATTTAGTTCCCTACAAACGTAATTGACTCTCATACGTTCATACTTGACATATTTCGGTTTTACAAAATAGTTCCCTCAGAACGTATTTAATGTGATTTAGGGCTGAAATAAGTCCCAGATTAGAGGGTTGCAATGAAAA
>JACXGM010040100.1:0-10409 GCA_016801145.1 Umbra pygmaea
TCTCCAGACTCTACGACATGATCCTGTTCTCCAGACTCTATGACATGATCCTGTTTTCCAGACTGTACGACATGATCCTGTTTTCCAGACTCTACGACATGATCCTGTTCTCCAGACTCAACAACATGATCCTGTTCTCCAGACTCTACAACATGATCCTGCTCTCCAGACTCTACGACATGATGCTGTTTTCCAGGCTCTACGACATGATCCTGTTCTCCAGACTCTACGACATGATCCTGTTTTCCAGACTCTATGGGGCTGTGTGAGCCTTGCCAAGCCGCATGCTCACACAAACGTACATATAACTGCCACCTGGAGCTCTACACGGACATCCATGAAGTATTTCAATGTAAGCGTAATGGACCAGGCAGATTTGTGAGACTAAGGCTGTATATCACTATGGTTTAAAATGATTTGTCAGCTAAATTGCATGTTCAGTATTCTCACTCAGGGGAGGTCCAATGTCCAGAACCAGGGTCCAGGTGGAGTTGCTGGAGCCATTTCTCACACAGCTGAAGGTGTACTCTCCAGCATCACTCTGAGACGTCAATGGTATGATCATGCAATAGCCCCCTCTGTTGGCAGAAAACAAAACAACCACTAATGAAGTTAGTAAGGATGCTAAGATACTCATGCTAAGAAGCATGTTAAAGTAAACAGACCACCTCAGTAGCATAAACACACAAACACCTGACTGGGCTGTCTCCACGGGTCCATTTACATACAGGGTCTCCTGGGAGGCACTGCATGGTGACGTTGAGCAAATGTCCAGCAGGGACATTTAGTCTGATGGGACCAGAACTATTCAGATCTGGTTCAAACAGGGTTACCAATGTCTCCTAAAACACAGAACCAATTAGCATAAAAAATATATTAAATAAAATTACATTGGCTGCAAAGACAACATACAAATATAGTTAAAAAAAACAGATTATTATTATCAATTATCAGTTCTACTTTTAGCTTGGTCACAAAACTAAATTTGTGGGTAGGTAACATTTCATTTTTTTTTCATTGAAAGTAAATTAGTGTACATTCAAATCATACCTGTGGGGAAAAAACACATGTCTCGTCAACACAAGGTTGTATATTTACAACCCACCCAGAGACGTAAATGTGTTCCTTGTTATCTACAAACAAAAAAATAACCCAAAGTAGCAGGGACATCACTAGAGATTTATGGACAGAGGGCTAAGCCTCTACTAGGGGGGTCTAGGTGAATGCTCCCCCAGGAGTTTTTTTAATGGCCCCAAAATGTTCACTCTCTTTCAGCCTCTCGTTTTGCATGACCCTTCAAGTCCAAACATTTGACAAAATAAACATTAAGTGAGTGACACCCTAAAGCCTACTACAGTCTTGTTAAATCACTCAGTTGATTTATATGGTGGGAAGAATAATGATGAAAACTATGTTTAATGTGTAAACCTCTTAAACTGCAAATCTGATGAAAATCATTGAGTTTATGCTTTAGCATGTTAGACCTATGTAATTAAAAACAGAACAATTTTAACTGAAAGCTTAGATAACTTCCAGTTTCTTAACTAATCACTAACCTCCCTCAGCTCTGTCAGCCTGCAGCTTCTTAGTCTCATTATTGCCTGTTTTGACAAGTTATTGTCATTAAACTCAAATTTACAATAACTCATTGCTTAGGTGATGGTCAAACCTGGTCACAGGTGAGGTCTTAAAATGGTCTAGTGATTATGACAGTTAAAGTGTTAGACAAGATTTTGATATAGTGTTTGAGGCACAGTGTGTTCATACTAGGCTAATGCTGTATAGAAATACACAGGAAAAGTTGTTAGAATAGCCATATATATTTATTTCCATTTGGAACATGTCACCTGCTATTAAAAAAAGTTACAGTACATACACAAACTTATCGTGCACAAAAATTTGCATCAGGTCATACCTTTAGCAACAGGCAGGTGGAGCATTGATACGATGGGAAAAAAGTGTCCCCACCAATGTTGAAACCAAACCTATGCCCTTGGAATAATGTACATTAATTTTTGGGGGTGCTAAAAACAGCTCTAGCTATGTCACTCCATAGTAGCCTACCCTGGAGATCCCGTTAATTAACAGTTTTTTAGGTGGCTATAATTTGAGTAGACACAAATACGAGCATAAAACAACAAATTATTTATTTGTAAATAATTAAAGTTCGATTTTTTTTACCAGGCAGTTGCTTACAGGATTACTAAGCATGTGTTTAAACACTTTCAGACAAAAGGCATACCTGTGAGGCGAACTATAATATATTAACAGCCTTCTCTATTTGTAAGTTAACACCCTATTTCATTGACCTTGTTTAGGTCTGAGCACAAATACAACAGCATTTTTTAAGCTGATTTATCTTCAGCAGAATCGCAGCAAAAGTAAACCTATAAAGATATTTAAGAACACAATTGATCTCGAACAAATGTCCTGGATAACAAGCACGTCGCATGGTCCCGCAATGCAATATGAAGTGGAATACCAATCCATTAAGTCCCTAAGACATTGCATTAATATATTATAGTTCGCCTCACATATACCTGCTGGTATACCTTTTGTCTGAAAGTGTTTTAACACATGCTTAGTAATTCTGTAAGCAACTGCCTGGTAAAAACATCTAACTACTGCTGCCGTTCTGACTTTATATTACAAACTATAGAAATATGATGTGTCATAAACCTACAGTGGATGTACAGTCCAGGTAAATTGTACACCTACCTTCGGCTTATTACAGAGCGGCTGAAGTGCGTTTCTCTGTGGCTGCGACGCGTTTCCATCACAGCGTGTGCATAGCAGCATCAGCGCAGCTGGGAAAACAGAAGTGATAAGCGAAAATAAAAGTAGGTCAGCTCTTAGATTATTTCATTTGTTGTAGTGTTTATTATTCAGATTTTGATAAATCATGTTTTGGACGCGCTGTAAGTGGAATTTTGATTAATTGACACAAAAAACCCGCAACATATATCCTACTTAAAAGGGTAGGCTATGCATGCAATTTCAATGATTTTTTACTTTCATTATTTTTTTAAATATCTACCTTATTATAATGTGTATAATTTTGTTACCTCATTTTACAATTGGTATTTTATTTTTACAGTAATATATATGATTATGTAGGCCTATATATCATATGTATATATGATATATGATTGTGTGTGCATTTCACAACAAATTTGATAATTTTGTAAATGTTCTAATATTTATTTTGTCATTAAGGCTATACAATAAATTCCAACTTTATGGTTGTTGAAGAAAACAGTAAACATTGTAGAAATGAAAAAGGCAAACGTGAATAACTATGTTAATTGATTCGAAAATACATTATACACAATGATTTGTTCAACTCACCGATGACAACTCTGCTCCTTCCTTGCAATGACATTGTTGTTCAAAGTGTGTCAGTTTGTGACATAAGGCTCTCTCGAGAGTGAGGTCCCCAAGAAATTCTATTTTGGTGTGACGTTTCATCTAATGTGACAAAAGGGGTATGGTTAGACAACTGATGAAAGAATTAAATAGACTTTTTTATTTAACTACGAGCGACATGAGTCCTTGAACACCCCATACACATTTAAAAAGTATTTGTTGTTTCAACTTATTATTTCTAGTTAATTAGTTGCGTGGTATTTTTCAAGCTAGGATTACTTTACATGTAAAGTTATTCTAGCTTATATCAAATTTACCTTGACTACTAAAAGACTGTTTACTTCACCATTTTGTTAGTAATTATGAACTATTCCTATTTTAATAAATATAATCTTCAGTTATGTTAACTTGAAATGTTGAGTTGTTTTAAGCCAAATGTATGTAAAAATATAACTAAGTTAAGTTACACCATTTGTCTGTATAACTTAATATTAAGAGTTCAATTAATTTTTAATGTTATGTCAAAGTTTAATAGTTACCATTACTAATAAATTACAGTTAAGTAAGCTTTAAACATTTTGAAATTCAACAATTAAATAAAAAATATGCATGCCAGTACATCTTATCAGCGTTAGTAATGGCTGTTCAAACTGCTCAACCCTCCAGTAGCAAGGGTAGCAAACAAACAACAAACAGTAAGCTCATCATTATCAATCATGCCTCATAGCAAAACAAGCTGTGTAATAGAAATACAGAAATGTACTATTCATTCTTTAAAAATAAATACAAGATTTTGTAAAATCATCTTATAAGCTACATTTGTTGTATTACCAATGTTATCGTGAAGTGTTATTTTTAGTCAACACAACTGTAATCTTGTGTAACGTTGACTTAACTTGTTGGATCTAAATGGAAAGTTTTGTAAACCCATAAATCTCAGCCGATTCAATTTGATTTTGTAAGTTAAGACAAGGGAATTGCTTTTAGTTATCATTACTTGACATTTTTAGTCAACACAACTGTAATATTGCTTTAGTTAATTTGACTACTTGGATCTGAATAGAAAATTTAGTAGATACCTACACTCACTGGCCACTTCATTAGGTACACCTTGGTAATACCGTGTTAGACCGCTTTTGCCTTCAGAACTGCCTTAATTCTTTGTGGCATAGATTCAAAAAGATGCTGGAAACACTGCTTAGAGATTTTGGTCCATATTAACATTATTGCATAATGCAGTTGCTGCAGATTTGTCGGCTGCACGTCCAAGATACGAATCAAGATAAGAAAATATTCCCCACATCATTACACCACCACCAGTCTGAAGTGTTAATACATTGCAGGATGGATCCATGCTTTCATGATGTTTATGCCAAATTCTGACCATACCATCTGAATGTTATAGTTCAAATGAAGACTCATTACATCAGGCAACTGTTTTCCAGTATTCTATTTTCCAATTTGGTGGGCCCATTCAAATTTTTTTAACCTCAGTTTCTTGTTCTTAGCTGACAGGTGTGGCACCCAGTGTGGCCTTTAACTGGTGTAGCCCATCTGCTTCAATGTTCGACATGTTATGCTTTTAGAGATGCTTTTCTATAACAAGTGGTTATTTTATTAATTAGGTAAAAAAATGTTTTTTTATTATTTCTGATTTTCTCCTCTGCCAGTTCCGACTCACTCTGCCTTGTCGGCAGCTCTGCAAACCCTTGGACAGATGCATGATGGTGAGGGGCGCGAACATGGTTCATCCAACCACATGTAGCTGAGCCACCGATTCTTTTTCGCACTGCTCATCTAACATGGAAGCCTTTAGTCAGATCATATACAGGATGATTACGCTCACCATTATTTAATTTATAGGTGCCCAATCTGCACACAAGGAGTCGCTGGAGAGCATAGGGCAAGGTAGAGAATTCCCAAATCCTAGGCAGCACTATGCCAATTTGTGCTGCCTTGTTCTGGAGGTCCAGAGAAAGTCAGAGAACCCATAGTCAGGCTCAAACCACTGCTCGACTATCATGTAGGCAGCGACATAGCCCACTATGCCACACGGAGCCTCCTGTAATGAATGAGGGGTTAGTTTAGTTAATAATGCCTTTCTATCAGCTCAAACCAGTCTGGCCATTCTCCTCTGCCATCAAGGATTTTTGCAGAGAGAACTGCTGCTCACTGGATATTTTCACTTTTTCTAACATTTGATGGTTTTGTGGAAAAATTCCAGTAGATCAGCACTTTCTGAAAATACTCAAACCAGCCCATCTAGCACCAACAACCATGCCACATTAAAAGTCAATTAGATCACCTTACTTCCCAATTCTGATGCTTGACCATGACTACATGCCTAAATACATTGACTTGGTGCCACATGATTGGTTGATTTGCATTATACCTAATGAAGTGACCAGTGAGTGTAAATCAGTATAGTCAACTTCCTTTTTTAAGTTAAGACAATGGAGTGACTATTAGTTATTTTAGCTTGACAACTTTTATCAAGTTACTGTAATCTTGCTTTAGTAGATTTATTGTTTCTGCTATTAAAGTTGAATGAACACATTGTTTTTGGCTAACTGAACATTATTTTTATATATATATTTTATTGGGTAGAAGTCAACCCAACATGATTTGTCAATTCAACACATTTTTGACATTGAGTTGAATTGGCTAGATAAAATTTGTTATTTATACTTTTTTACAATTTCAGTAATTTAACAGACGCTCTTATCCAGAGCAACTTACAGTAATTGCATACATTTAAGAGAAACTACAGTAGGTGATACAACCACAACTCAGTAGTAAGAGAATTCAAATATTTGTAACACTGAATGGGCAATATCAGTGCTGAAATAAGAATCATACAACTTAAACATCTAACATTTTTAAAAGGAACACAGAAGTGGTGTATGTCAACTAATTTAAGTAATTATTGAAAATAAGTTTTCAGATGTTTCCTGAAAATGGCTGCTATTCAAGACTCCAGTAGAAGCTGGTTTCAACATTGAGAACAGAGAAGAGTTTTGACTGCACAGATCGGGAGCAGTCATCCCGAAAGCATGGAATGGCAGGAGCCCAGGTGTGGCAGAACGAAGAGCCTATGAAGGGATATAGGGTTTGAGCATTGCCTGAAAGTAGGGAGGAGGAGCTACTGAAATTTCTCCCTAGGCAAGCACCATGGTTAAGTAGTGGATACAAACTTAATCCGGAAGACAGTGGAGTGTATGTAGAAGTGGGGTTATGTGGGAGAACTGTGAGAGGTCGAACACTAGGCAGGCTGCTGAATTCTGAATAAGTTGCAGCAGTTTGATGCCACACGCTAGGAGCCAAGAGAGCCAAGAGAAAGTTGCAGTAATTCAGATGTGAGATGATGAGTGCTTGGATGACTACCTGTGTTGCTTCCTGGGTGAGGAAAGGTTGTACTTTATGAATGCAAGTATGAATCTGCAGGAACGAGTCACAGCCTAGATGTTATCAGAGAACAAGAGGGTATTGGCCAGGGTCCTACCAAGATTCTTTGCATTCTGAGAAAGAGACAGTGTGTAATTGTCAAACATGATGGACATTTCCTGGAGCGGACAGGCCTTTCCACAGAATAAAAGCTGCTCACTCTTGTCAAGCAGAGATATTGGCCAGAAATTCAGAAATGCATGTTTTCACTTGGACGTCAGAGATGGGGAGAAAGAGAAATAGTTGAGCATCATCAGCATAGCAGTGATATGAGAGACCATGTGAGGATATGACAGAACCAAGGGATTTGGTGTATAGAGAGAAGATGGGAGGGCCTAGAACAGAGCCTTGGGGAACACCGGTAGAAATTTACTTTGCAGCAGACAACAATCCTATAAAAGTCAACTGGTAGGAGTAACATGCAAGGTAGAATGCAATCCAAGTGTATTCAGAGCCAGAGATGCTGAGAGAGTGGAAAGTAGAATGTGGTGATTGCCAGTGTCAAATGCTGCAGATAGATCTAGAAGAATGAGAACAGAGAGATATATAGCTTGGGCCTTGTGAAAAGCTTCTGTACATGGAGTAGAGCAGTCTCAGTCGTGAAGGCACGTCTTGAAGCCTGACTGGTTGGGGTCGAGGAGATCACTCTGAAAGAGATAACTGGAGAGTTGTTTGGAGACTGCACGCTCTATTGTCTTGGACAGAAAAGATAGGAGGGATACTGAGCCATAGTTTTTGACATTGGAGGGGTCTAGTGTTGGTTTCTTTAGGAGGGGAGCAACTCTTGCTCTCTTGAAGTCTGCAGGGACACATCCATTGGTCAGGGATGAGTTGATGAGAGAGGTTAGGAATGGGAGGTCTCCAGAGATGATCTGTAGGAGGGAATAGGGTCAAGTGGGCATGTTGTTAGGTGGCCGGAAATACCGGTAGTGTAGGTCCCAGATAAATTACAGTGGAATGATTATTGCTACTAATGTGTGTCAATCTTATTAATACAATGACATTGTATGATATAATTTGGTGTACTCATCATACAATTCATTATGTGATTCAGAGGGTATTGTTTACATTTACAGATTGTATATAGGTTGTTACTCTTCTGTCACCCTTATATATTGTTTTTTATTTTTATTCTTTCCCTTACTCTCATTACTGCATTCCTGAGCCGTGGCATATCATTTTCCCAGTACATGTAATTAAATCTGCATCTTCATGTGACAAATAAACTAAACTTGAGCGTTGAAGTGTAAAATAACATACATTTTATCAACTATACATTGTCTCAATTACTTTCTTATCTTTCCTTAATTATCTGTATTTTGAGCAATAGCATTCTGTCAAATATTTGACCGGTAGGTGGATAACATTCGATTTGGGTTGCTTGTCTAAAACGATTTAGGCTAATGTAGGCCTGCTTCATTGTGACAGATATCAGAGCATGTGCTTTCTACATCACAGAGGTTTAAAAACAACGACACGTGCCCTTTGTCATGCTAGACTACTCCATCGATTGAGAAGCCTAGGGATGTACCTAACCTACCCTAACCGTCCACACCAGCCCCCAAACCCACCCTCCAAATAATGTCCGTTTTCCAATCTCCACTCCTTTGACTTTACGTCCCAAGGATCCTTTTTAACCTTCTCCATTTGCTTTGTATCAAGCTACCCACAATGCAATGCAATGTGGTTCTTAGCGGAGACTAGCCAAAGAGCAGAAAACAACAACAACAGCGTGAACGTGGCTAAACAACAGGCTAGCTAGCTAGGCCAGCTACATGGATAGCGATAACAGGGACCAGTTGTTATCAAACGCAATGTCCTTATCGCAATTATTTATCATCTAGCAGGATAATGTAAGTAATGCAATTTTAGGCAAGGACAAATCATAATAACTGCTGCATATTGCGTTGAATTGTCATTAGTTGAACTGCTCTAGAGCAAGCTAGTTAGCAATCGACTTCTCTCTATGTTCGAATATCTTCCGGCGGCAGCAGCGGTGCCATGAACAGTGGACTCCCAGCTTCAGCTGCTCCGCTCGGAGGTGTCGGAATACCCTGCGTCAAGGTGAAGTTCTGTCGATACTACGCAAAGGACAAGACTTGCTTTTATGGGGACGAGTGTCAGTTTTTGCACGAAGAACCGTCCATGTCAAGCATGTCCCTTCACGGCGGTGGAAGCCCTGTTTCTTTATCCATGGCTGGAGGAGCCGTGACTGCCGCGGGATACCCGCTTAGCGCACAGCCGCCTTGCCCTGTCGGGGTTCCGAACGTCCCTAAAAAGAACGACTCTATGGGGTCTGCAGGCACGGCTCTGGAGGGACAGCTGTTAGCCAGTGAGTATGTTTAGGCTTCTTAGCCGCTCCGAAAAGACAGGGCCTTGCTCTGCCTCATCGGTGGTTGTTGCTTTTTGGGCCTGTGAGGGGCTTTGTTAAAATTGAGGCCGGGGATTATTTGGGGCCTCTTTCCCCCCAAAACAACGTGGGTTAAACTTGTTTTTTAATCTAAAAATGTAATACAATTCATTAAAGTGTCCGAGAACTATACCGAACACCCATTGTCGAGTTAGACCTCGTTCAATCAATACATTTAGCGAGACATGTTAGTGGTTTGTATTTGACAGCTGCCTAGTGCTGCACATGAATGGGGAAATTCAGACAATCATTGGCTAACGAATTAGCTACCGTTAGCTAACTAGCTATAAAAAAACAAGCTACCGTAGTCAAAGACCAGTTATCGGAAATCAAGTTCATGCCGAATTAACATCTGCAGGTCTAGAATGAAGTCTTGTTCATTAGAAAGAGATGTAATCATCTTTATCATGATTGTCGCGAATGAGTAGGATGGTTCGTGCCTCTTTTTAGTAGCGAGCTGGCTAACTAACTGTCTTGCATGTTTACCATCAGCTGGTGCTGCTGTTCGTTCACACAACTTGCTTCATATTTAAACCAGCAACGCAGCGTGGATATTACTATAATTTGTGCACAGAAGTTGGTATTAAACTTGGTATTAAAAAAACTACTTTTTTTAGTAGTTTTTCTTGAACGAAGAAAGTTAAACAGTGCCCTCATTGCTGGCTATATCGTTAGGTCATAGAGCATTTTGCCCATTACCTGCGTTTTACTTTACAGAGCCAATATATTAATGACACTTTATACAGAATAAAGACAAAGGTTTTGACATGTTTCACCAGCAATTTGATACTGATTTTTTTAAAATTAATAATTATTCTGCATAACCCTAAACCGTTATCATTCATTGCAAAAAAGTTTCCAAATCTTTTCTTGTAACTGTCATGTATTCATTATGTTGTTGCATAGTCCATTGCAAAACTGAAGAACTTAAATGTGGCTTTTATAAACTTGTTTTCTTTGCTAAATGTGTTTCAACATTGGCTGAGTAAATGCTCTCCAGATAATCTTGCATGTGTATCTGAAAGACTTGTCCTGTCTTCTGTAGTCCCTGGGATGGAGGGCGGGACCCTGAGCGATGCCAATCTGACTAACTCGTACTTCAGCAGCAGCTTCATCGGGGTGAATGGGTTTGGGAGCCCTGCAGAGTCCAAATACACCATGATGCAGGTATGACTAGCCCTGCAGAGTC
>JACXGM010040101.1:0-10408 GCA_016801145.1 Umbra pygmaea
GCTACATATTGAAACATTTAATAATTACACCAAGTTCTGTGAAAGATTCATTGTAAAAAGTTACAGTATGTTAAACATTTATGCTTGTTCTGTCTCTTGAATGCACTTTATGCTGAGGCTATTGTACATACAGTACATGCATCTCCATTGAACCATGCAGAAGCCTGATTTGTTAGTATAGAAGTATAGGTTATATGCTATTTATGCTGAGGCTACTGTACATACATACATCTCCAATGAGCCATGCAGAAGCCTGATTTGTTAGTATAGAACAATAGGTTATATGCTATTTATGCTGAAGCTATTGTACATACATACATGTCCACTAAAGCCATGCAGAAGCCTGATTTGTTAGTATAGAAGTATAGGTTATATGCTCTTTATGCTGAAGCTATTGTACATACATACATTTACACTGAGCCATGCAGAAGCCTGATTTGTTAGTATAGAAGTATAGGTTATATGCTCTTTATGCTGAGGCTACTGTACATACATACTTCTCCACTGAGCCATGCAGAAGCCTGATTTGATATTATAGAGGTATAGGCTATATTCTTTTGATGATAGCAACTTTGCGATTGTTGCTTTGGGGAAGGGGGGCCCTTGAGGCTTGTTGCCCAGGGCACAGGAAATTGTTAATCCAGCCCTGGCACTGAGAGTAACGGAAACTGTGAAATTAAAGATTTTGAATATCCAAAAACTCAAACGAACATTTCTTTCAGATTGTCAATTTGTTTGTGAAAAACTGAAATGTTCTTATTACACGTAATTCTTTTTCCACTTCTAACATGCCCATTAGTGTTTTATTAAAGAGGTGTTTTTTATGATTACAAAATGAAAGAGTACATGTATATATATCTTTAACATTGTGTCTGGTCTGAAAAATCCTATGAGCTAACAATTCAAAATGTATACAGACCTTCAGAAACAACTGAACCTCAACTGGAGGAACATTACTTGAGTGATTCTGAAGGTGATTAGTTGCCCTGAAACTAATTTAAGATTGCTAATATAAAGGTGTGGATACCTAAAACTTGTTTATACTTGTTTCAGCTAGTTTCTCCTAAATGTATGCACTCACTGTAAGTCTGCTAAATGAATGCCATGTAATGTAAATGTTAATAATTCTTTCAGTTCGTATTTTGAAAATATAAAATGCAATTCACAATAATATTTTTTTTTTAATTGAGTATGGTGTGTACATATGTATAAACAGCATGAAACAGAGTTACTGACAACAAAATGGGAAGATGGGATGTAAGCATGTACAGTCTATCTGGAAAGTATTCACAGTCCCTCACTTTTTCCACATTTGTTGTTACACCCTCTCCAAAATTGATTAAATTCATTGTTTCCCTCAAAATTCCACAAACAACACCCCATAATGACAACGTGAAAGAAGTGCGTTTGAAATCTTTGCAAAATTATTAAAAATAAAAACAGAAAAAAGCACATATACAAGTATTCACAGCCTCTGGTCAACAGTTTGTTAAAGCACCTTTGGCAGCAATTACAGCCTCAGTTTCTCCCATTCTTCTTTGCAAGACCTCTCAAGCTCCATCAGATTGGATGGGGAGTGTTGGTGCACAGCCATTTTCAGATCTCTCCAGAGATGTTCAATCGGGTTCAAGTCTCTGTCTGGGTCACTCATTTACAGAGTTGTCCTGTAGCCACTCATTTGTTATATTGGCAGTGTGCTTAGGTTCGTTGTCCTGTTGAAAGATTATCCTTTGCCCCAGTCGGAGATCCAGAGCACTCTGGAGCAGGTTTTCAACAAGGATGTCTCTCGTGGTCAGAGAATCCTTCAGGTGCCTTTTGGCATACTCCAGGCAGACTCTCATGTGCCTTTTACTGAGGAGTGGCATCAGTCTGGTCATTACCATACATGCCTGACTGGTGGAGTGCTTCAGAGATGGTTGTTCTTCTGGAAGTTTCTCCTCTCTCCACAGAGAAAAACTGGAGTTCTGTCAGAGTGACCATCGGGTTCTTGGTCATCTCCCTGACTAAGGCCCTTCTCCCCCGATCGCTCAGTTTGGCTAGGTGGCCAGCTCTAGGAAGAGTCCTGGTGGTTACAAAACTTATTTTATTTAAGGATGATGGAGGCCACTGTGCTCATTTGGACCTTCAATGCTGCAGATATTTTTCTGTACCCTTCCCCAGATCTGTGCCTTGATACAATCCTGTCTCGGAGGTCTACAGACAATTCCTTAGACTTAATGGCTTGGTTTGTGCTGCTCTGACATTCCCTGTTACTCCCTTCTTTCACATTGTCATTATGTGGTATTGTTTGTAAAATCTTGAGAGAAATAATTAATTTAATCCATTTCGGAATAAGCGTTACATAACAAAATGTGGAAAAAGTGCTGTGAATACTATCCGGATGCCCTGTATTTGAGCTGAACTCAGTGACATGATTTTCTTTTTCAATCCGATGACATCATCACTTCCTGCTTGTCCCTGGGGAGACCACTGACACTCAGAAACTCAGCAAACCTTTAATTACAGAACGTATTGTTTTATTAGAAATAATAAAATCAACACCTTGTATGTCAATGTCTTGGCAGCCTTCAAATTTCTATGATTAGAAAAGCTATATGATTGGCTGCTGTCCCTGTTCGTGCCAATAGGTAAATAACCTGTCAAAAAATCTGTTAAAAGAGCTATTTTTAACTTCCAAATTCTATTGTGTTGGATTAAATTTTACAACGCTTTTTATAGATAGAAAGGTAGCAGCACTCATTTAAAGGAGAGCTATTGGCAGTTTGGAATGTCAAAACGTTATCCAGCATATGCTCCTCATCATCATTTGCTCTTTTCCACTAAAATTATGAAAATACATTGAAAGTGATAAACTAGTGAAAACTGTTTACTCTCTGTTAAATTTAAATGCAACTGACAAAAGCTCTACACTCCAAACGTACCACTGCCAGCCGTCTACTGGATCTGTGTGAGGATGTCTTTTGGAACGTCCTCTCCATTTTGGACAGACATTTTCCTCTCATTGATCCACTATCTGCTGTATTTAATTTCTCTCACATTTGTTTTTTCAATCATTTTACTTCAAGTAAAGGTTTGATTTTTGTCAATACTTAGAATGAAAGATCAAGACGATAAACAATAAAGACCTTTTTTTTCACAGCCCATTTTGCTCATATTTTCTAAGGGTGCCAATATTAGTGGAGGGCACTGTATTTAGCTTTACTTGTCATCCAGTAGTCTTATAGTTTGATTTGAATTCATAATATTATTATTAATTAAAGACATGTTAATGTAGTTAAACAGAAAATGATGTGGGGACATTTACGATGCAGTTCACAGAGTAAGGCATGTGAGTTTGGGAAAGCCACTGTTATGTCGACAAATGTAAATTCTGATGAATTTAGCAAAAGGGTTTGATTGTCACATTGATAACCAAGTGCTGAGTAACACATGTCAGCTGCTGCCTATTCCACTGTACATTCTTAATCAATATAAACACACATTGTCCTTCTAATGGAGACAGTAATAATAGTAGTAATAATAGCAGTCATAGTAATAGTACTAGAAATAATATTATTAGTGGAAATAATAGCAGTAATATTATTTTGCAGGCACCAGTCAGCCAGTGGTGTTCTGTCCTCGGTGTCTGATGTTACACATCACTCCACTTTTTGGTCTCAGAGTACCAGTGTCCATGATGTCAAAGGACTGACCAGGAACCAGGCTGAAGTCAAACCTCTGCAGCAGCTTGGCCATCACTACCTTGGCCTCAATCTGTAAACAAAACATCACTTTAGAAAATACAAAACTGTGAAAATGACAGCAGCCAGGGGCGTCATGCTCATTGAAATTGAGGGGGCATGGGCCCCCTCAGATTTTTGAGCCAAGTGGATTTTAAATTTAATAGCAGTATTTGTGGGCACCTGTTTCCGTGTGTTGTGCACACTGTACCCCCTTAAAAAAAATAGGTGCATGACGCTTCTGGCAGCAGCACAACAGTAAATTAATCAAATGAAAAAAAGACCCACCACCCAACAAACAAACAGATTTCTGATTATATTATCCGTCAGGAAAGTGTGGAAAAATACTTTGGAAAGAGACTGCTAACAGACAAGTGGGCATCTTTGAAAGAGCTGCTGTAACACCTTTGAGCCCTGGAGGCAGTGGCACACATTTATGGACAAATCAAGGCTACAGACTTATATATTTCACACTAACGTGGCTCACCTGTGCAAAATTCTGTCCCAGACATGAACGTGGACCCAGGGCGAATGGATAGTAGCAGTAATAAGGCCTTCAGAATGGAAACACAACATCCAGGACCTTTCTGTTAGCACTTGATCAATGCAAATAATCAATTTAAATTTAAAGAAACAACGATAGAACAAAAAAAAACAAACAACGGATGACTAACTTTGCAGCATTGTGATGGAATCTCTCTGGGTCAAATTTCAGTGGGTCTTCAAAAAACATGTCCATCCTTCCAGAGACGTAGGAATTAAACTAATAAGAAAATACAGGAAATACAGGAGTAAATGCTACAGATATAAAACAGTGGAAGGGGAACTACAGGTAAATATTTATAGAACAGGTGAGATGCTAAAAAAAAAGATGCAAGATTACATTATACATGATTCACAAAAAAAACGAAGATAAATGAACATACATCAAAACCACACTGAACCATACCGTTGAGGTAACTCACCATGTAGGAAACTCCAGCAGGAATGTGGATGCCATTTATGTTCATGTCTTCAGGCACGTAGCGGGACGTACCCGGACCTGTGGGGTACAACCTCAGGGTCTCCTTAAACACCTGACAGGTCGATAGATCAAACACAACTGATAAGCCGATCGAGGACTGGCTCAAGGAATATAATCCTTTGTTACCTTATGAAAGGTAGTGCGTTGACTTTTGTGTTGAGGCCAATAGAAGAGATATTGTGGTACACATATGATAAAATGTAGCTGTTTTTACACATTAGCTGCATAATCCATAAGTAGAATCACTATCATACCTCAGATTGTAGTGAAGTTTGAAAGTGGATGGTTTTGATGACAAGGGGCAAAATTCGGCACACACGACATAGTACATTATTTCAGGGACCCACGTGGTTGCTTTGGCTCGATAGACCATCTATAATTCATATACCTGAGACAGGTAGGTCATTTTCCCCAGGTCGTCAAAGCTGATTTCCTGTTTCATTCCAATTACATCATCCACTTCCTGCTTCACCCTGGAGGCCAGTGATACGCAGAAACTAAGCCAACTTTTAATTACAAACCTATCAATATGTATAGAAATGATCAAATCAAAACCTACTTTGCCAATATCTCTGGCAGCCTCCCAAGTTCCATGACAGCAAACCCCAGTAGATTGGCTGTGGTCTCTTGGCCTGGCATTTTCATGTTGAAAAACATTCATTAAAGCTGTTAAAATGGCTGTTTTATCTTTTGAAATTCAAGTCTAAAGTAAAATTATAAAAATAAAACCATTGTTGGGAAAATAAGTAACAGAATTAATTTAACATTGGAATAATGAATCTACCACATGGCCTGTACCAAGAGGTGTGGTCACATTAAGCCACGCCTTAAACATGAATATTTAAACCACATCAGACTGCATTTATTGCTTAGAAAACAAAAGGATAATAAAATATTTGGCTAAAAGAGTTCCTTTTTTAACTTAAACTGCTTAGTTGCAATACAAATCCTGTGAATATGACATTAACCAATACAGTGTAGCATGTCAACCTTAAATAAACATACAGTACGGTATATGAAGAGAAAATAATAGCACTAAATTCAGGGATACCCACCAGCAATGAAGAATGTCACAAAGTTGTCCAACATTAATTCCTCATCATCGTTTTGTATGTTTTCCTCTGAAATGCGGAATGCAAGTTGAATGTACTGTCATATAGTTATATAGCTAGGACCAGAAAAGTAAAATGAGCAATACAATATATACGAATTAAAACACGGTACTAACATTTCCCATGCCTTTATAATTTGGTTAGTGTATTTCTATGGCTAGTTTATCAGAAGCATTATTGGTCTAGCAAGTGCTTCTCACTCTGATAAATACACCTGGCAGAACTACAAGACAAAAGCTCTACACTCCAAACGTACCACTGCCAGCTGTCTTCAGGATCTGTGTGAGGATATCTTTTGGAACGTCCTCTCCATTTTGGACAGCCATTTTCCTCTCATTGATCCACTTTCTGCCTGTAGTACGTAGCATTTTAACAGACTCCCTCACCTTGTTTATGTACTTCCTGTTCTTTGGGTTGAACTAAAGAATAAAATTGGACCAATTACTCTCACATTTACAGAGCTGTAAAGCTTGTTTATATTTTAGAAATATATAAGATGCTCTTATCCAGTGTATTTAGCCTAACTGGGGAAATTAGGGTTAATATTCTTACTCAAGACCAAAATGAAAACAATTTCCACCTTTGGTTGAAACATGATTTAGCCACACTATGTGGTCGATTTAACACTATGAATTGGAGAAAATTATGCCAGTGCATTGTTTGTGAAAAGGTAGTAGAGCACGCAATTTCAACTTTTTCAGGTGGAAAGAAAATATAGCCCAGATCATGAAATCTGTTGCATTGTCTAAATTATTTTAAACTCAATTTAGGTTATTTTTAACAAATAAAGACACATTGTGAGGATAATGAAAATACATTAAAAACAATCTTCATATTGTCTTTAAATCCCATCTAATAGTCAATAAATTAAATAAAGCTTTGTTATGCTTTTAGTTAACATGCATTTCACTTCCAACAATGGTGCAATAAACTGTTTAAGTCAGGGTCAAAGTTTGCAGACTATTAATTTTTATTACTAAAAATGTGTAATAATAGTCACCAAATAATTATAAAACATTCACATACAACCCACTCACTGACACTGATTATGTTCCTTTAAAATATCAGATAGATGCATTCAAAAAGCTGTCAATGAACTTGAAACGATTTACCTCAAAAGTCATATCTCTGAGATAGCGGATCATTCCTTGAAGACACGTTTCTATGGCTTTGGGAAATGGAGAGTCACTGTCATTCAGCAGATCCAAATCCACTCCAAACGCAACCTGCAGATAATGTAGATAACACAACTTATTCCACTCAAGTTATTCCACTCAAGTTATTCCAACCAAGTTATTCCAACCAAGTTATTCCAACCAAGTTATTCCAACCAAGTTATTCCAACCAACTTATTACAACCAACTTATTACAACCAACTTATTACAACCAACTTATTACAACCAACTTATTACAACCATTTAGGCCCATTTCGGCACTGTCGCTGTGAACTGTCACCGCAGAATTTGATCCTTGTAGTGAATAGGAGCAAAAGTTCCAGCTGAAAAGAACCAAAAAAGGCTTTCTAGTTAGTTTTGCATTCCTAATCGTGGCATCACTCATGTGGCAAGGCTATGTGTAAGAATTATATTAATTATATCTGGAATATGTTGTTCTGTGCTAAGATTGAAGTGACTTTCTGTGAACAACTGATAATATCTGGGTCTTCATACTACATTTTTTGTCTGTACTATACTAATATACTCAGTATATAAACAGAATGTTGGCTGATATTGCAGGAACTAAAGTTTGCTTAAGAGGCTTGGCCTAACGTGACTCAGGGATTATTCCCTTATTGATCGCAAGATATGGGATGCCCGTGCTTTATGAAAAGCATGTTAAATAATATATTAATTAATAAACTCAGAAATGTGATTTCATTAATCTAATTTAATTAATCTCAACCTTCTTTGGACCTAAAAAATGTCCTTAAAATAAAATGTAAATTACTTTTTGTCTGGAAAGCTTGAATCATAACTTAACCTTGGTTTTAACAACATTAAAGCCTTTGCTCTAATTACACATTCTCTGGACTCTGAGTTAATTAATTAATGACTAAATGCATTAAAATATACAACAATGTCTGTCACATGTGCTCAGTGTGAACCTGCTCTCATCTGTGAAGAGAATGGGGCACCAGTGGCGGACCTGCCAAATCTGGTGTTCTCTGGCGAAAGCCAATCGAGCTGCACAGTGCTGGGCTGTGATTACATGTCCCACTAGAGGATTTGAGGCCATCATGCCACCCTCATGGAGTCTATTTCTAGTTTGATCAGAAACACCCCAGTAGCCTACTGCAGGTATTTTGTAGGGTTGATGCCCTTCTACAGCTCTGTCCAGGTCTCCTCATGCAACGGCCCATCTCCTGGTATCTCCTCCATGCTCTTAAGACTGTACTGGGAGACAGAGGAAACCTTCTTGCTATAGTACGTATTGATGTGCCATCTTGGAGTAGCTGGACTACCTGTGCAACCTGAATGGGCTGCAGGTACCACATCATGTTACCGGTAATGATAAGGACACTAGCAAAATGCAAAACTAGAGAAGACTTAGTCAAAATGGATGAGGAGAGAGCAATTGTCTGTGGCCACTAACTGTAAAACCATTCCCTTTTTGGGGATAGTCTTGTTGTTGCCTCTCCAATGCACCTGTCACTTTCATTTGCACCAAAACAGGTGACATTGATTCACAATCGCTTATGCTTTCTAATTACAAAGACAGATATCCCTGAAGTTTAGTTGACTTGGTGTTATACTGTGATGTTTGTGTGATCCGTTCATTTGCTTGAGCAGTGTAGTATAGCTTTATAACATAATGATTATAGTGTAAAAGTGATGAGGGGATTGGATATTAAAACGCGACCCTACCTTGGTGATGACATCCAGGGTCACACAGTTCAACAAGTGGTGCATGTTGGCAGCTGTGTGGGTATCAGCCATTTCCCCCAGTTTATCCATCAGCTTCTCTGCCCTCTCGTTGAATGTACCCGTCAGACCCTGCAGGTACCTGACAGTATGGGTGTATCAGTAGAATGACTGAGCCAATGAGCAAATGATTTTACATCATGTGACCTGGGTAGGTGACTTACAGACTGCTGAAGGCAGGGTCCATGATTCTTCTCTGTTTGTACCACAGGTCATGATCCCGTGCTGTGATCAGACCATTTCCAAAAAACCTAAAGATGGGGCCAATTATATATATTTATTAACCAGGTGGATTGAATCCTGAATGCTGATTTGCTGATAGCCGTGGTATATGAAAACGCATACCTCGAGTATGACATCACTTTTTATTGCTCTAATTGCATTGATAACTGATTCATAACAGCAATAAGGCATCTCGGACGTTTGTGATTTATTGATAATATACATGCAAGCTTTCTGGTAGCATTTTCTCGATTGACTCTTTCACACTTGTTGACACAAATGACTTCCTAGTTGGATGAGCAGTGTGGAAAATTAAAGACATAGCGCAATCTTCAACACTCCCAAATACATTGGCAGTTGTTGTGATGTGGGAGAGTCATAAATTCAACTTGAAATCACAGAAATGAGAAAGGGAGGAAATAAATATTGTGATACATCACAACTCACCTCTCTCCAAACAGGTTGAAAAGGCGCTTGTAGACAAAGTCTTTTGGGTACTTGGGTGACATTAGTACCTCCTGTAAAGTAAAATGAAAGTACTATATCAGTTTGAACTGTATTGGGAAATGGGGTAATGAGTTTTTATGCCACTTTTTTTAAACATGTTAGCATTTTAATTACTGTACACACGTTGGTTAACTGAGGAACTGTAATACACAAGCTAATTGAACACCTGCAGTAATTAATTGCCATGTGATTCTAAGAAAAAACATGTGGTAAAAGACATTCCTCCAGACTTTCTATGCTTGCAGGTGTTATAAGTTTAATAAAAGGCAACTTCGCAGTCAGAGACCTTCATCAAACATGAGATTCAAGCATGCCCAATGAAATATCATGACAAAAACGAACACATCAATTATGACATTATGATATATACCTGCAATTGTTGTATGCAACCTAGTATTAATGCATTACTAACATTTAATTGTGTCACTATGAAGGTAATCAGTCCATAACAGATTAAAAACTAATGTCACAAATACCTTGATGGTATCAGGACAGGTGACACACACCGTTACAGTATGTAGAACGTTGAGACGGTACACTGGTCCATATGTCTGCGACCTAAGATAATAGAATACATATTTACTGTCACACAACACACAAACAGGATTTAACGTGTGATTGACCAGTTGTGATATACATGTGGGGAACTGACTTGAACAGTATTTTACTTTCAATTTGTTATTTGCACTGTTACCACTTGCACCATTCATTCCAGTGTTAATTCTTACATTGTATTTGCCTGCTACTCAGTATACTAATTTGATCTACCTCTAAATCTTGATTTCTTTGCACTAATTGTACATTTACTTACATCTACCTCTTTCAATTTTGACTGTATTTTCTATCTTTCTTCCTTACTCTACAATCTGTGTAATTCTTGTGTATTTGTATTCATGTGTAACT
>JACXGM010040102.1:0-10408 GCA_016801145.1 Umbra pygmaea
ACACATAAACCATCCTGCCTCCAACACATAAACCATCCTGCTTCCAACACATAAACCATCCTGCTTCCAACTCATAAACCATCCTGCCTCCAAAATGTAAACCATCCTGCTTCCAACACATAAACCATCCTGCTTCCAACACATAAACCATCCTGCTTCCAACATGTAAACCATCCTGCCTCCAAAACATAAACCATCCTGCCTCCAACAATTAAACCATCCTGCTTCCAACACATAAACCATCCTGCCTCCAACACATAAACCATCCTGCCTCCAAATTGTAAACCATCCTGCTTCCAACACAAACAATCCTGCCTCCAACACATAAACCATCCTGCTTCCCACGCATAAAACATCCTGCTTCCAACACATAAACCATCCTGCTTCTAACACATAAACCATCCTTCCTCCAAAATGTAAACCATCCTGCTACCAACAGTTAAACCATCCTGCCACCAACATGTAAACAATCCTGCCACCAACAGTTAAACCATCCTGCCACCAACATGTAAACAATCCTGCCACCAACAAATAAATCATCCTGCCACCAACATGTAAACAATCCTGCCTACCAACAAATAAATCATCCTGCCACCAACATGTAAACAATCCTGCCTACCAACAAATAAATCATCCTGCCACCAACATGTAAACAATCCTGCCTACCAACAAGTAAATCATCCTGCCACCAACATGTAAACAATCCTGCCTACCAACAAGTAAATCATCCTGCCACAAACATGTAAACAATCCTGCCTACCAATAAGTAAACCATCCTTCCTCCAACATGAGCATAACAGTGGTTAAGCCATAGACTGTTAATCCACATTTTATTAACATTTTACCAGTCTGAATGACCACCTGACCTTAACCCTTACCTTGTATGAATTAATAGCTAACCTTAATCCTAAACGTAACTCTCAATGTAATCAGTCTGAATACCTAAGCCAAACCGTTTTTGAAATGGCGCCATATAAACTGTTAACCCTTATGCTAGTGAGATGCAAATCTTTAGTTAAAAATATCACTCATAGCTATTCTATTATGTCTGATTCTAAAGGGAATTGAAACATCTGAAGCATACATTTGAAATAGTATATTGTTGCACAGACACACACACACACATTTTAATGAGATTCATGTCTTAATCTCCAGTGAGCCTCTCAGTGATGGAGTACTCGAGTCCTGGAATCGGACTCGAGTTGCTCTTCTCTCGCGCACTGATGACTTACTTGAGCATTCATGAAAAGGGACTCGGCCGTTGGATGAAGTTTCTGTATACTTTCTACTTTTATGTGTTATAGGTTATAAAAAATGTATACAAGATGTTACACTTCCTTTTTCGGGATCCGAGACTGGCGGGGAAACCGGTGGGGAGACCGCAAGGGCTGATGTTAGTTGGGGTAAAACCCTTTTCTTCACCGACAGTATTAACAACAGATGAAGCCACCATCTCTTGAGAAGCTTGTTGTTTTATTGTTAAATGTTAACTCACATTACATTGTCTTTGCAATCTCTTTTTCCTCGCTGTCACACATACGCTTCTCAGTCGGAAAGCTCTACCGCTCGCTCTCCTTGCTTGACAACACACTCATTTAATGCAACTACCATTATCGCTCTAACTGTCATTATACTCTCGTAACAAAGGAATTACTGATATTTGCAACTGTAGTGCGTGCATGATTTGCACGCTCCCTACTACATGTTCACATTTGAAAAATGCAAAGAGATGGGCCCCGGATCGTGAAGTTTGCCTTCACAGATTTTACATTATATTTTTTATATTATCCCGATATTACTTGTGATATATAAACAGATATTAATGTTCTCAGTTCTGCATTTCTGCTGCTTTCAATTTTCTGCAAAAATACAACAAAGTATATAAACTCCCTTCGGAGTGGTGATAGTGGTGTCATTTTTGTTTAAAGGTGCTACATGTAAAACGGACAGCCAGCGTTATAAAATGGGTACTACAGTTCAAATTCAAAATACCTGAGTTGTATCCCTCCGCCCCCTCCTCCCCAGAATCGAAACTAACGTGACGAACAAGATCAGCGTAATCATGATAAGTGAAGCGTGTTTTACTACGTATATGGTCATGAAACCATTTCGTTCATTTGTTTGCTGCTTTCATGGCTGTAGCGCGCTGGGGTTGCTTTTTTACAGGTATGCCCGGCAATCCGTTCGTGCTGTCAAAATGGGCAGTTGATAACAACACACAGGCCAAAACATAAACATAAATTCCGTAATGGAACGTACTTTTCCAAAAGGAAAAATACTGACATTAGCATTGTTTTCAGAAAGTATAGTATTTCAGCTTAACATGTTTCTTTAATATCTGATGAGGCATTGGCGTCATTTTTGGATTTATTACAGTACATTTATTATATACAGCACCTTTAAGCCTGTTTTATGGTTCTCCGTCAAATCGACGGCGTGGCTACGGCGTCACTCTGACGGCGTCATGACCTTTCGAAGTTCTGCGTCATGGTGTGTTGTAGACCCTCTTTTATTTGTATATCAGTTCTTTAAAGGTGCCAGAGTGGAACAATGTAGGCAGTCTTGGAATTCAACTCAGACTTCTCAGGTAATGGTGACTTGACTCGGACTCGACTCGGACTCTTCTTTGGTGACTCGGACTTGGACTCGCACATTGGGGACTCGAGATTCATCTCAGTCTCGACAGTTGGTGACTCTGGTGCCTCTATGCAATATAGTCCCACCTCCCACCTAGCTTTTAGTTGTACACCGTAACCCAGGCTGTGATTGGTCCAGTATGATAAACAATACATCCGGTTGGCTGAGGCTTGATGTTTCTAAGATCAAGGTTGGAGTAAGTGATAGTGTGGTTAATCAGAACTTGATGTTTTTCCAAAATGAAAAGGCCTGATGTTTTTCTGCAGATTAAAGGAAAGCCTTGCAAGTGTTATTTGCTGCTGCTGCAGATGTCTTCATTACAGGCCTGTTACCTTAAATCAGATCAGCATTGTAAACTGTGGATACTAAATATTCACCAACTTATTCTGCAGGACACATTGCTGTCTGTCATGATGATGGTGTGTTGGAGAAAAGGAGACCGCGCAGGCATGTTTCCCGACTAGCATAGATGCATAATATATATATGGAGACAGCACAAACTTCAGACGATTACAACAACTGTGCCCTTTCTCATGGCACAGGACACGACTGGAAATACACATAAGCTCAAACATATATTTACAGTCTACTTACATCTCGCTTAAACGGGGACACGATGTAGAGAATCTATATAAGCATGTCTAGGAAACTAGCGGAGGTCATGTATATATATCTAACAAGATCGCACCAATGACAATATAGTAATGAATCTCGCCCTCCTCTCGTTCACCCGGACTTATATAGAGACTGAGCTAACCAGCTGATATTGTTTAGGTGATTAGACCAGCTCAGACCCCAATCAGCACCAGGTGAAAGAGAGGAAGGCGCTACACAGCACACATAATAATCATGATACATTTAATACAACAAAATCAACAGCACATAAGTACTGGCATATGAAAATAGATAATGAAACACAAATACCTAATATGTAAAGAGTCCAATCTCAGTTCACATGGAACAGGAGTCCTACTCTGGGACTCCTGTTACACTGTCATTGGAGAATAAGAAACAATCAGGAAACAACATAAATGGACAACAGCCAAGATAAACACACATCATCTCCACATGGCTTAATTTTAATTCTCTTTCTTACTGTGACAACAGAAAGATGTTGTAAATTAGAACCCTATTGTAATCTGTCCTGAAATGTCAAAAGTGGGATTGTTTATTGAAATGTGGATACCTACATTTTAATAAATTACAACTGTGTTGTTTTGCATATAAAGAAACAATAAACATTTGTAATTTGTTGCTGTAGGTATTTCCAGCTTAGTCTTTCAAGGCACATGTTGTGAATAATGCGACCAGCACAGTCACTCTCTGCATGAGTGACAGATTCCTCTGGGAGGACAAGAAAGTATCTGCCCCCGTCTGTTTGTCTGCATACTCCTGGGAAGATAGCCCAAACAGTAACAAGAAAGTCAGAGAGGGAGAGAGCTAAGATGGTGTTTGAGAGCACAGGGTCAGACTGAATCATACTGACACATAAAAAAATCCCACAAATTTTTATTTCCCAATTATATTAATGATAAACAGGTGTGTCTGTGTGTTTGTGTGTTTGTGTCATCCATATCTACATTATTTTTATGTTTGGACTTGATGTCCCCACATTGATAGTAAAACCTGAACAATAGCGCCCCACAATGATTTTTACCTGCAAAATGTGTTTTCTTCGTGCTTAGGGAAAAACTTACATTTAGAAACTTTTTCTTAGGCATTAGTTGTTAAGGTTAGAATTGTGTATTTATAGGTATAGGCATTAGCTGTTGATGTTTCGGATTATGTTTTAAGGCGAGGTTAAGTTTAGTCCTAACAGTTATTCTATTGAGATTAAGGTTAGTGTCAAAGTTAAGGATTCCTGTCACGATTAGGTCCCCTCAGTTAGATTACTTTCACTCTAGTCATTAAATTCCTATTTTAACGAAATCGATAATCAATCCGAGTGGGATCTGAGGTCAGCCATAACTGAACCGAAATATGTCAGAGATGGTAATCGGATGTAAATTGTATCTGATAGATAATCTGATTTTTCAAACCTAAATCCCAGGCAGCGCTATGCCAATATGCGCTGCCTTGTGCAGGAGGCCCAGTGAAAGTCAGAGAATCCATAGGCTCGAACTCATGACTATTGTGACGTAGACTGTCCTGCAAGCAATGCAGCGACTTAACTCAGTACACCACGCAAAACCCAGATGTAACATTTTTAAAGAAAACGCGTGAGCAGGCAAAACATTTTTTTTATTCTCATGGAAGTCATATTCAACTGTAGGTCATAACAGAATGGCACAATCATAAAACAAAACATTGTAAAAAAAAAAAAAAAATGACCCCTGTTCAAAAGTCTGCATACCCTCAGTTCTCAATACGGTGTATTGCCCCCTTTAGCATCAATGATAGCGTCCAGTCATTTGCAATAGTTGTCTATGAGGCCCCAAATTCTTGCAGGTGGTATACTGCCCATTCGTCTTGGAGAAAATGCCTCCAGGTCATGCAAAGTCTTTGGTTGTCTTGCATGAACCGCATTCTTCAAGGCCTTGAACCGTATTCTTTTCACTAAAGGCCTTGTTGACCCATCTCCAAACATAGCGCTTATGGTTGTGACCATAAAGCTCTATTTTGGTCTCGTCACTCAAATTACAGTGTGCCAGTAGCTGTGAGGCATGTTAAGGTGTTGTTGGGCATAGTGTAACCAAGCTTTTTGTGGCACTGTCACATTAACAGGTTCTTTCTGGCAACTCAACCATGTAGCTCATTTCTGTTCAAGTATCGTCATATTGTGCTCCTTGAAACAACCACACCGTCTTTTTCCAGATGAGCCTTTATGTCTCCCTAGGTTACCTATGGGTTTTTCTTTGTATCTCGAAACAATTCTCCTGGCAGTTTTGGCAGAAATCTTTCATGGTATACTTGACCTTGGCTTGGAGATCCCTGAATCTTACACTTCTTAATAAGTGATTGAACAGTACTGACTGGCATTTGCAAGGCTTCAGATAAGTAAACTTTTGATCAGGGCCATTTGGGTGATTTCAGTATTGGTTATCAGTATGGTTTACTAAGGAGCCAAACAACAATGTGATAATTAATGGCTTCATATGATCACTATCCTTAGATTTTTTTGGATGACAATAGTATTTACTTAAATAAATATGGCATTGCTGTGTGGCCAATATAAATGACAGAAAACTGTCAAACTGCAATTGCAAGTGTCGGCAGTACCTATTTAAAAGGGAATGAATTAAAATAGATTGTTTGTGTGCGCAAATTTCACAATTTCTGCCAGGGTATGCAAACTTATGAGCACATCTGTGTGTGGATGTCAAGTTATGTCACTGGGTGTTAGTATTTTGTAAATATTGGGTTATTTTTAATTTGATTTTAAGGAAGAAAAAAAAATACAATGATGTATAATGAATGAAAACAATGACTGAAAAGAAAGAATGAAAAGATTTATGGAAAAAATGTAAAAGTATTTGGATAAAACCAATAAAAACAATTTAGGCCTTCAACACTCCATCTGCACATGGTTGCAAGACTTCCTGTCTGGATGCTCCCGGGTGTAATTAACTATTTTATGTTGTGGTAGACAGCTGAAATAATCATACCTTAGTCAATGTACAAATAATTATAGACCTGCCTGTATGGTCATCTCATCCTTGAGATATTTTCACAGAATTTCTTCATACTTTTGCAATATACATTTGGTCACCAAACCAACCTCTGTACAAGAGCTCTTCGTTCTGTCACCTCTGGTCTCTTGGCCTGTCTGTGTGTTATTCCACATTGCTATATAAAAATGTATACAGGTTTAGTGTCAGAGACATATTCCTGAAAGCATGAATCTTCACATCACATGTCATTAGGGTAACCAAGCAGAATGTTGCTGGACAACAATTCATTTGTCTAAAGAGCTTAAACCTGCACTATATAAATAGTGAATGTTAGGAACTAGCCAATTGGATCCAGGGGTGAAAAAAACACTGAAGTAATACAAAATATAAACAATATTAACAAAATCATCATTTCAAAATATCTACCTAGCAACCAATGCATATTATAGAAAACAAATAATTTGTATTTTAAAAAATTTGTAATATTGTCCCTGTATTGTTCCTGTGTTCAATAAAAACATATACAAATTGTACAATATAATTGTACAATACAAACTGTAAAAGATCTACGTGAAATTCAGGCCGCCCGGACACATTCCTGGAAAGTTACATAGTGCATCTCTAAATATAAGATCATTATGAAGAGTACAGCCTCAACAATCAAAAGCAACAACACTTTAGAAAATGATTGTATACCTTTACACTCCCAATAGGCCTTTTCCATTATTTCTAACCTTAGTTTCTGAATGAAAAACTGTGTCATGCAGTGTGTGTATGGCAGTGTGTGTGACAGTGTGTGTGTTTGTGTGTCAGTCTTTGTGTGACAGACTGTGTAGAAGAATAAGCTCCAGACTTCTCTTATCTATTAATTCCTTCATTAAGCCCTTATCATTGGGTTTTAATGTTAATTAAGATGGTCTTTAATGTGATGACAGGGCGGGTAACTGCATGCCGATTCTCATGAGGGGAGGAGCCTCCCACCAACAGACAGGACCACTTGCTTCGACCAATCAGAAGACGTTCACCGCTTGTCATCCTGCAGGCTGTAAGTAATACACCTACAGTAACCCTGTTGAGCCTCTCCCTGGTCATAACACATAGTAGCCCTATGTTGGTTTCATTAAGCATACTGTGGCTACATATGTTTGCCCGCCAAATTGAAGCCCATTTGCAAGCATGCAGCTGCGTGCACTGTGCCAACTCCCAATTCAAATCTGTGTTAATTCAATTCAGATCAGTTCATTTCACTTGGTTCTTTTGTCAATATAATTGTCACAAGGCTGTTAACAAAGAGACCCAGCTAGGCTTCTGAAGCTTAAAAGCATTCAGGACTTGACTTGTTGAAGAGAAGCACAATAGAAAAAGCTCTTCAATTGAGAGATTGTTGAGTGAGAGTCCTTTATATGGACATACAGGTTTGTCAGTCTTAAGACCCACTGCTTTAGGACAAATGAAGGTCATGGAGTAAAATGCATCTGTGTTTATAGTTCTGTACACGTTATGCCCGAAAACATTATAATAAACCATTAATGTAGTATTGTGGTATGCTTAAATGTCAATCATTAGACAACAAAACATTTATATAAAAAAGACAGACTTGTTATTAAGTTTGTTTTCCACTTAAGCTCCAGTTTGTCTTTACATAAAGAGCTATCATCTTTAAGTTATAAATAGCCCTTATTTATATATGTGCAATATGCAGACTAAGCAGATGGATGGTTAAAAGGATGTTCCTGCCTGCTTGGGGTGTTATTGGTTACAAGCCTTTGTGTTTTAGCAGCTGGTTGCCAACGCAGGGATGTGTCAGCAGAGAGAGATAAAGAGAGACAGAGAACATGCAGTATGGGGAGGGGGGGTGTATGAAAAGACTTGAGGGAGTTAAAAACGGAAATGAAATACCCAGTAGGCTTCTATGCATTTGGTCCAGGATGTGTTGAAAGCAATAAAGAAAAGATAGAATCTCAGAATTTTACTTTCTGTCTCTCTCTTTCTATTCCTCTGCTAGTGTACTGCTGCTGTTCTCTCTCCCTAGATTTCCACTCTCTCCTGTCTCATCCTTTCTCTATATCCGTCTTCCCAACTGATGCATGCGTTAGGGAGGATTTCCGGAAGACCAAAGAGGCCATTACCAAGGGGTCATTAGGCCTCTAGTAGAGCATGGCGACACTGCCACTGTTTTCACATGCACACACTGTGTCTGTGTGTGAAGATTTTCTGTTTCAATCTTTGCTTTCATTTTAGGAAAACTTTTTTCTGCTTTGCGTTTGTTTGTGTATTATTGTGTGTGTTATGTGTAATGTTCTATATGTAGTGTGTTGTGTGAGCAGGCATGCGGAGGCTGGGTCATTAATTGCTCTACGAGCGTAGTTCCTTCATGTTCAGTCTAGGAGAGGGGGAAAGTGAGTCATCATTGGGAGAAAAAATCCCAGCATGCTTTGCACCTAGTGGGAAGACTGGGAACAGAAATTTACCCTGGCATTTCTAACACACCGGCCCAACTTCTTCAATGAAGACCCAATTAACAACCTGATGCTACTCTTTTTTGTGCAAGCAAATACACCAAGCTTAACAGGCCCAACCCAAAAGCCAGATAGTGAGTTGGCCCTTGCCAGCAGCACAAAACAACTGTTTTGAGAGAAAACGAGACCTTCCTATTTGTATCTGTATATGTACAATCACGTAGTGTAGGAGTGTTCTACACTATGTGCATGTGAAAAGGTGAATTGCTTTTGTGTTTTACCACATACTTACAATATATACAAGCAGACTACAGGGGTTTTGTGTTTTACCACATACTTACAATATAAACAAGCAGACTACAGGGGTTTTGTGTTTTACCATTAGAATTAGAAGGATAGAATCAGATGAGGATTAGAAATTAAGAATCAGATGAGGATTAGAAGGTAAGAATCAGATGAGGATTAGAAGGATAGAATCAGATGAGGATTAGAAGGTTAGAATCAGATGAGGATTAGAAGGATAGAATCAGATGAGGATTAGAAGGTTAGAATCAGATGAGGGTCAGAAAGTAAGAATCAGATGAGGGTCAGAGG
Organism: Umbra pygmaea; assembly: GCA_016801145.1. Lineage (NCBI taxonomy): Eukaryota > Metazoa > Chordata > Actinopteri > Esociformes > Umbridae > Umbra > Umbra pygmaea. The sequence goes on from JACXGM010040102.1 coordinate 9,302, forward strand.
GAAAGAATCAGATGAGGGTCATGAGCTAAGAATCAATTGTGGGCCAGAAGGTAAGAATCACATGAGGGTCAGAGGGTCGGAAGGGGAGAATCAAATGAGGGTCAGAAGGTGAGAATCAAATGAGGGTCAGAAGGTGAGAATCAGATGAGGGTCAGAAGGTTAGAATCAGATGAAGGTCAGAAGGTGAGAATCAGATGAAGGTCAGAAGGTAAGAATCAGATGAAGGTCAGAAGGTAAGAATCAGATGAGGGTTAGAATGTTGGAATCAGATGAGGATAAGAATCAGTTGTGAGTCAAAGGCTAAGATTCATTTGTTAGGCAAAAGGTAAGATTCAGATGAGGGTCCGAAGGTAAGAATCAGGGGAGGGTCAGAAGGTGAGAATCACATGACGGTCAGAAGATGAGATTCGCATGAGGGTCAGAAGGTGAGAATCAATTGATGATCAAAAGGTAAGAATCAGATGAGGGTCAGAAGGTCAAATTGTAAAAATCTGATGAGAATGAGATGTTAAGAGTCAGTTCAGGATCTAATGCTACAAATGGGTTTAGGGTCAGATGGTAGGAATAGGATGAGGGTCAGAAGCTAAGAATCAGTAGTGAGTCAGAATTTGAAAATCAGATGAGGGTCAGATGGTGAGAAACAAATGAGGGCCATATGCTAAGATTCAGTTGACGATCAAAAGGTAAGAATTAAAAAAAAAAATTATTATATTTATAAACGTGGCGTAGGCACAAAAGAAGGCGTACGCCGCTCTCTACGCAATAATTGGGATTTAGAAAAACCAAACTTGACAGGAAAATTTGCGGTCCTTCACGGAAACTCTGACCCATGCGTATGCACAAAAACAGGTGAAATGAGAAATGGCGACATTGCCGGCATTTGGATGAAACACGTGAAACTGTCTGAAACCGTTGTGTAGCTAAACGAAATCGAAATACTGCCTCTCATTAATAATATGGGCCCGGTTCCCCAAAACGTTCTTATCGCTAAGTAGTTCTTAACCTATTCCTTAACCTCTCTCTTAACCTAATGGCACGGTTCCCGAAACGTTCGTACGCTAAGTATATCTTCTGTAAGTCATACTTTCGTAAGGTTGGTCTGGACCA
>JACXGM010040103.1:0-10408 GCA_016801145.1 Umbra pygmaea
GTTCTGATATTTACAAGATTGGTTTGGAAGTTCAAATATACTATTATGATTGAAGTAGTTAAATAAAAAATGTATTCATCAATTCATGCATCACCTCATGTCATTATAACAGTCATTATAATCGCATATTGAATCGCAATCGCAATTTTGGTGAAAAAAATCGCAATTAGATTATTTTCCAAAATCGTTCAGCCCTAATCAGAACGCATATTTCGGTTCCTCATTTCGGTTCAACTTAATGTGTTGACTGAAATATTTTCTCTCTGATTCTCCAAAACGGACATAAAAATATGACACTTTCTTTGTAGTCTAGCGTTAGCTGGCTACCGTAAATGTAGGCTACTTTTAAAACGCCAAACTTTCCCGACTTTCATCCCGGAGTTTGCGAGTTCAAATCCAGATAGAAGCTATGTGTGTGTTTTGTTCTCCATTCCAGTGTGATGCAAATGTGTTGCACATTATATGTTTTTTTGTAATGTTAACCCTAATCCTAACCTTAACCTCAGTAACCAACCACCTACAAACCCGATTCCAAAAAAGTTTAGACACTTTACAAATTGTGAATAAAAACAGAATGCAATGATGTGGAAGTTTCAAATTTCAATATTTTATTCAGAACAAAACATAGATGACATATTGGTTGAAACTGAGAAAATGTATCATTTCAAGGGAAATATAAGTTGATTTCAAATATCATGGCATCAACACATTTGGGATGAGGCCATGTTTACCACTCTTCTTTTTATAACAGTTTGCAAACGTCTGGGGACTGAGGAGACAAGTTGCTCAAGTTTATGAATAGGAATGTTGTCCCATTCTTGTCTAATACAGGCTTCTAGTTGCTCAACTGTCGTAGGTCTTCTTTGTCGCATCTTCCTCTTTATGATGCGCCAAATGTTTTCTATGTGTGAAAGATCTGGACTGCAGGCTGGCCATTTCAGTACCTGAATCCTTCTTCTACTCAGCTATGATGTTGTAATTGATCCAGTATGTGGTCTGGCATTGTCATGTTGGAAAATGCAAGGTCTTCCCTGAAAGAAACGACGTCTGGATGGGAGCATATGCTGTTCTAGAACTTGGATATATCTTTCAGGATTGATGGTGCCTGTCCAGATGTGTAAGCTGCCCATGCCACACGCACTCATGCAACCCCATACCATGAGAGATGCAGGCTTCTGAACTGAGCGCTGATAACAACTTGGGTTGTCCTTGTCCTCTTTAGTCCGGATAACATGGCGTCCCAATTTCCCAAAACACACTTCAAATTTTGATTCGTCTGACCACAGAACAGTTTTCCACTTTGCCACAGTCCATTTTTAATTAGCGTTGGTCCAGAGAAAACGCCTGCGCTTCTGGATCCTGTTTAGATATGGCTTCTTTTTTGACCTGTAGAGATTTAGCCGACAAGGGCGAATGGCACGGTGGATTGTGTTCACCTACAATATTTTCTGGAAGTATTCCTGAGCCCATGTTGTGATTTCAATTACAGTAGCATTCCTGTTTGTGATGCAGTGCCGTCTAAGGGCCCGAAGATCACAGACATCCAGTATGGTTTTCCGGCCTTGACCCTTACGCACAGAGATTGTTCCAGATTCTCTGAATCTTTGGATGATATTATGCACTGTAGATGATGATAACTTAAAACTCTTTGCGATCTTTCTCTGAGAAAGTCCTTTCTGATATTGCTCCACTAATTTTCACCGCAGCATTGGGGGAATTGGTGATCCTCTGCCCATCTTGACTTCTGAGAGACACTGCCATTCTGAGAGGCTCTTTTTATACCCAATCATGTTGCCAATTGACCTAATGAGTTGCAAATTGGTCCTCCAGCTGTTCCTTATGTGTACTTTTAACTTTTCCGGCCTCTTATTGCTACCTGTCCCAACTTTTTTGGAATGTGTAGCTCTCATTAACTCAAAAATGAGCCAATATTTGGCATGACATTTCAAAATGTCTCACTTTCAACATTTGATGTTATCTATATTCTATTGTGAATGAAATATGAGTTTATGAGATTTGTACATTATTCCATTGCTTTTTTACTCACAATTTGTTCAGTGTCCCAACTTTTTTGGAATCGGGTTTGTATATAGAATCAATGGTAACCACACATGGCTAACCTTAACCGTGAATGTTAATATATAATTTACAATGCTATGGAATGTGTAATGTTCTCACATGAACCGGTGAAATGAATCATGTGTAATAGAACGAATATAGCTTAAGAAACAAAACGGGCAGCGCAACGTAAACACACCCAAAATATGTTGGCATACAACTTGAATCATGTTTTCAAAATAGTTTCTTGAGAACGTAATTTTGGAGAACGTCTGAGATACAGTAGCGCAAAAGAATAAGTCAGGAGAGGACGTTGTACAGTTCTTGCCAGAGAAGAAAAATATAGTAATTTTTCTGCAAATGCACTGCTAAAGTTTGAAGCTGGTTTAGTTAGCATACCAACTCAACATTTATTTTGTTGTTACTTACTTTTTAATAGTGTAACTGTTATTTGTTGTTAAATTATTGTAGTTGTGTGTTAGGTGACTTAGGTTTACTTATTATATACGTTATATAAGTTATTTAAAACATTAATATATTGTTAAATTTAAATAATTTTACAATAAATAAGCCTTTCTTTAATATTATTTTTAAGTTTTTCAAGAATCGGTTTAGGAAGCGTTTAAGAATTGGAATCGTTTTAAAAGTACCGGTTCGGCATCGGAATTGTAATGCCCAGCCCAGGGCATTCTCATGAACTTTGAGACTGGACTCATGGATATGTTTAGTTTATTTTATATATATTTGTGTTCGGTCAGTGCTTTGCATGGTGTTTTGGTTCTAGTTAATATTGTGTAATGTCTCTTTAAGTGTTGTGACACCTCTCCACCAGTCTGTCCATTGTTAAGATAGTTGCTAGGTTAGGTTAGTTTAGACTGGTATCTGATTAGTGAGTGATTGCAGCCATGTTAGGTTAGCTAGTTAGGTTGTTCTTTATAAGCGGGTCGAACTGGGGAAGAGGTGTCGGTTATTGATACTCTGTTTTGAGTTCCCGTTATTGTTGGTTTTCAAGAGGAAGACAGTCTGGGAGCTACGACAACGTTTGTGAGAAGTGAGTCCCTGTAGTTCAGAGTATATGCGTACAAAGGTACCTATTTGTTTAGCTAGCAGTGTCCGTGCCTCTGTAAAGAGCATGTGAGTTTTATATATATATATATATATATATATATATATATAAGTTTTCCATTGTGCACTCGCTACTGGCGTACCCTGCAAACAACAGTTGTTCCTGTTTCCCGATTTGTAATCCAATTAACCAACCATCTACCTGCCTGAGTCTCCCTCCTCTCTCTTACACACCACACGAACTCGTGACAGGAATCGTAAAAATTCAAACAATACCCAACCCTATTTGTATCACAGATGAACCTTCCCAGGCACTTGCTAGCTTGCTGCACCTTTAAGGCTCAAGCGTAGTGTGGAGTGAACTGTTAAATGTTTATACTAACATGGGATTATTAAGGGTTAGAAACACTCAATTATTTTCAAATGTTTATGAAAGCGCAGACTTATGAGCACTTAGCAGTTATCACTAAAAATGTTATAGCCTTACCCGACTGTAGCTTATAAAAGGTCTGGAAACCTTTTTATAATTATGATGGAATCATAGTGGATGTGGTGCATTTTGGGCATTTAGCACACAACGTGCATGGAGTTTCCAGCTACTTTCAGGCTTTCTCATCCACTCACAAGAATGTGTGTTCAGTCTAGGATATGTTTCTTGTAAAATCTTCTTGTCTATTTATTTATTGATTGTAGGCCCTGTTTTAATGTGGCTCCAAGGCGTTTCAAACAAAGAAATGTTGACATGCAACATTCAATTGGCATGTTAACTACAGCTTTTGATTTACTGATAAATAGGCCTCTAGTGCAAAATGCTGACTCGGTCTGCATTGTGTCCATTCAGTCTGTGCTTTGCCCCTCCCCCTGTCTCTATTAATAAAAAATGGTCACATCGCTACAGACCACTGGGTTTTTGGGGGCGACAAGTAGGCCTAGGGTTTAGGGCATCTGACTGGTGTCCTTGGTACTAATCCCCTGACGCCATCTACAAAGTTTATTTCATCATTCATGCACCTTTGAGCAGCAGGGTAGCCTAGTGGGTATGAGCGTTGGGTGAGTAAACGGAAGATCGCTGGTTCTACTGCCCAGGTTAACAAGGCTAAAACCTGCTTGTTCTCCCTCCAAGGAGGACAGTTCACCCGAATTGCTCAGAGTGCATTGCTAAAAATCTAAATGTGTTCTTAGCAAATTTATGTGGTAAAATAAGTTAAAGTGCAGTTGGCGATTATTGGCTACTGGTAAATGTTGCACTACAGAGCCAAGTCATTTGTGCCACATTGTTTACTGTGTCATGAATATGCAGAATTGTGTCCCATGTCATCAAACCTATTCATTTTCAAACATGGATTTTCTTTTCTATTTTTTTGTGATTTTTCCAGATTTTACTTACTTCCTAATTCCCAATTCCCTCTCTAATCCTGCCTTGTTGGCAGGTCCACAACTTATTGTACAGATCTGTGGGATGACGAGGGGCGTGCACATGGTTCATCCAACCAGCAATGTTTTTCTGACATAAACCCTTTGGTGGGCCATCTAAATGCTAAAGAATGTCCACCTGTTCAATATGTCAATATGGTCCTGAGTACAAATCACTAAGGACAGTAAATTAATTGCTTAATTCGACTATACCTTTGCACATGTCACAGTACCATCATGTTGTACAACTGTTCATGTACTGTTAATGTACTGTACATATATATATCAATATATAAACATTAGCCACTTCATTGTTAACACAAACATCTAATCTGCCAATCACATGGCAGCGAGTCAGTGCATTTATATATGTAGACAATGACAAGATGATCAGCTGAAGTTTAAACCATGCATCAGAATTGGGAAGAACTTGCTTCAGTCGAACCTTACCCATTTGCCTCACCGAACGAGCCAATCAGCGTAATTTACCTGACTGAGAGGATTGGACAATGGTGTGACAAAATAAAACTGAGCATGAGAGATGGAGACAACATCATCAGTAGCAATACTAGCAACAGAAGAAATTATGATAGTGAATAGCATGGATGTTGCTATTGCAGCTGTTTTAAAAAAATCCTGTGATTAACATTGGTAAAACCACAGCTGCAAATCACATTCAAGGCATTTATGTAATTTATTAAAAACCGTCAATAATGTGACGGTTAGTGACAATGTTACATGTGTTAGGTAGTTTGTTTACATTACATTAGCCAGTTAATGGTCGAGTCGCAATGACGAAATACTTTTAGGATTCGATAGGAGATTGTCTTTGACAACGCCCATCGTGGATAATGGTTGCTATGGAAATAACTTCAGACTGAATAATGGAATGAAGTGTAATGTAAAATTCTGTTCTCAATATCAGGCTAGCCAGACCGGTTCAATTGGTAAAAAATTCAACATTAACTTAGATAAATCTTGTTACAACCAAGTTATGCAGAAGAGCATCTCTGAATGCACAATATGTCAAACCTTGCAGAAGGGCTACAGCAGCAGAAGACCACACCAGGTGTCACTCTTGTCAGCTAAGAACAGGAATCTGAGCCTACAATTTGCACAGGCCCAGCAAAATTGGACAATAGAAAATTGGAAAAACATTGATTGGTCGGATGAGTCTCAATTTCTCCTGTGACATTCAGATGGTAGGGTCAGAATTGGTGTAAACAACATGAAAGCATAGATCCATCCTGCCTTGTATCAATGGTTTATGCTGGATATGGTGGTGTAATGGTTTGGGGCAGTGGAAACTGGTGACTTAAGCTGAGGAGGATGGAGACTTGCGACTAGTTGTCGAGCACACAGACAGCCAAGGACTTAGGAATTATGTTCAACTGATACATTAATTGAAAGCATAAAAAAGGGTTGTTTCTATTGGGTGCAATGGTTTGCAATCATACTATAGTGTGCAGTTAGATTAATCAGTCATGTTGTCATATAGGCAAATGAGAAGACTACTTACAATGTGAAAAGGGGAACGATCACATCAGGGTCATCATTTATGGATGGTGTTGGTGTATTGAAATTTCTTCCAGTGAGGAGTGAGGTAAGGAGGGTGGATGACCAGGGGGTTCAGTTCCGGATGCCATGGGTGAGGTAAGGAGGGTGGATGACCAGGGGGTTCAGTTCAGGATGCCATGGGTGAGGTAAATAGGGTGGATGACCAGGGGGTTCAGTTCAGAATGCCATGGGTGAGGTAAGAAGCAAATGTTTAGGCACTCGTGACAATTTACATGATTTTCCTTTATAAATAATTGGGTTTTTGGATCAGCAATTTCATTTTGATCTATCAAATAACTCACACATTAATATTTCAGTATTGAAATGAGGTTTATTGGATGAACAGAAAATGTGCAATATGCACATATGCAAAATGAAATTAGACAGGTGCATACATTTAGGCACTCCAACAGAAATATCACATCAATATTTGGTTGAGCCTCCTTTAGCAGAAATAACAGCCTCTAGATGCTTCCTATAGCCTGTAATGAGTGTCTGGATTCTTGATAAAGGTATTTTGGACCATTCCTCCTTATAAAACATCTCCAGTTCAGTTAGGTTTGATAGTTGCAGAGCATGGACAGCCTGCTTCAAGTCCCCCGACAGATTTTCAATGATATTCAGGTCTAGGGACTGGGATGGCCATTCCAGAACATTGTACTTGTTCCTCTGCATAAATGCCAGAGTAGATTTTGAGCAGTGTTTTGGGGCGTCTTGTTGAAATATCCAGCCCTGGCCTAACTTCAACTTTGTGACTGATTCCTCTAAATTATTCTTAAGTATCTGCTGATATTGATTGGAATAATTGTTACCCTCAACTTTAACAAGATTCCTAGTACAGGCACTGGCCACACTGCCCACAGTCTGATGAAACCTCCAAAAAATTCTACTGTGGGTAGCAAGTTTTTGTCATGCAAAACACCCCTTGTTACAAATAACCCCATCTTTGTTTCATCACTCCACAGCAACTTCTTCAAAAATGAAGCTGGCTTGTCCAAATGTGCATTTGCATACCTCAAGCAACTCTGTTTGTGGCATGTGTGCAGAAAAGTCTTCTTCCACATCACACTCCCATACAGCTTCTCCTTTTGCAAAGTGCGCTGAATTGTTGAATGATGCATAGTGACACCATCTAGAGCAAGATGATGTTGTAGGTCTTTGAAGGTGGTCTGTGGGCTGTTTTTGACCATTGTCACCATCCGTCACCTTTGCCTCTCCGATGTTTGACTTGGCCTGCCACTTCTGGCCTTAAAGGAGTATTCCGGGCGACTTCAAAACGTAGCTCTGTTGTTTGGATATCTGGAGTGCTGTCAGTAGCAAGAGTAACTCAAACAATCTGTATTGCAAAAACTGTGATATCCTCCTGCTCTAGTTTACACTCGTTACACATTCACGGGGCAGGTTTTAAAATGTGCTTTTAGTCTCTAAACTTTTGAAATGTCATTACTAGTGCATAGCCCATGTGCAGTGATTACTCATAGTGAAATCAGCCAGTGTACATACTTCTTTTAATTTCCCATGTTCTAGTGAAGTCCACACTAGTCGATAGTTGAAGTCATACAATGCAATATTCCAAGACATATTCTTTCTGCAAAAAAGCGTTTTGCTGTGGTTATATCCATAAACTACTGTAGCAACATTGATTGGCTTATCCTGACACTTGCCTTCACAGCTCCCAACAGTTCAAGAGTTATCGCACATGAGCATAGGTAATTAAGCAACAGTGTAGACTCAGTCCGTCAGCTGCCAAAGTAGGGGTGTCAGGTTACCTGGTTGACTTGCTGCTAGTCATTATATGGACATAACCATGGCAAATAATTTTTTTGTGGAAATATACATTTTGGAATATTGGATTGTATGACTTCGACAATTGACTAGTGTGGACTTCACTGGAAATCAGGTCTTCCATTTCCTTTATGTTCCTCACAGTGGACACTGACAGCTTAAACCTCTGCGATAGCTTTTTGTAGCCTTCCCCTAAACCATAATGTTGAACAATCTTTGTTTTCAGGTCCTTTCTGAGTTGTTTTGAGGCCCCCATTTTGCCACTCTTTAGAGGAGAGTCAAAGAGAAGAACAACTTGCAATTGGCCACCTAAAAAACCCTTTCTCATGATTGGATGCACCTGTCTACGGAGTTCAAGACTTAATGAGCTCACCAAACCAATTGTGTTTTCCACTTGATCAGTGCTTGGTAGTTACAGGTATTCAAATCAACAAACTACAAGGGTGCCCAAATATATACACCTGTCTAATTTTGTTTTGATGCATATTGCACATTTTCTGTTAATCCAATGAACCTCATTTCACTACTGAACTATTACTGTCCTTCAGTTATTTGATAAACCGAAATGAAATTGCTGATCCAAACTATTTATAAATGAAAATCATGGAAATTGTCAGGGGTGCCTAAACTTTTGCATACGACTGTATCGTGTCATCATCAACATGGCGTATTGAGTTCATATTTTTCCATGCAGAAAAGAAGGCACAGTTTCAGGCTTGATGTCTGTGTCGAGTAAGATTAATTTACAATTGCCATTATGTACTTTCATCACATTAACATCATGTACATATCCTAAATATTTATCTTTGTCAAGTTCAAGTTCATTTTATTTGTATAGCATGTTTAAAACAGCCACTAGGCTGAACAAAGTGCTTTACAGAAAAGTAATAAAAAATATAATAATACAAAATACCTTAGCTAGCAGTGGTGTAAAGTAACTAAGTATTAATACTTCGTTACTGTACTTAAGTATTTTTTTCGTGTATCTGTACTTTACTTGAGTATGTATCTGTCTGCCAACTTTGTACTTTTACTTCACTACATTTTATTACAAAAATTGATACTTTTACTTCTTTACATTTTCTAAAACAAAGTCGTTACTCGCTACAAAATAAAATTAGTCGTAATGGAGGAAATGCCCAAACAAATGATTTACTAATATCTCCGTTAAGTCGTTATCCAATCGCTTTAGCCATGCATTTAATATTGAGCAAATCAATGTGAAACCCCACCCACCAAGAGCTGTAGTGTCGTCCCAAGTTAAGTATACGGAAGTATAAGCTTTTTATAAACTCGTTTTCTTTCAGTGGTCACGAATGGTTACAGCTTTTCCCCTCATTTAAGTATAAGTGATATGTTTTCCTTAAAGAAGCTGTAAGTATCCAAGCAGTTTAGTGGTGGTATACACTACAGTTTATCAATTAGCTTACAACATTGTAGCCTATCCACATTTTAAGCGCAGCTGTGTGGACGGCGGGAACAATGCATGAATATTCCATAAACTGAAAATGTGCAGCGCGCATTTGAACAGCCTGCGCCAATCAGAGTGACACGTCGAGAGAAACAATTCTGTCCGACTGAACCCATTACATAGTCAATCCCTTCTTCCATCCCGGAGTCACCCATGAAGGTAGTATCTACTTGCTAACTTGCCAAGCAGCCTGCAGTTAATTTTAGGTTGGCCAAAGTGAAACAATGCATTTGTTAGCTTACCAGCAGTCAGCTGAATATCACAGACCTAATAATGTTGTTTAGTGGTAATATGTTGTTTGCCTTCACATCATATTGTTTTAGCATTAAATGTAATATTAGATTTGTGTTCCATGATAAGAATGTTAGATTATGAAGGGCTATGTTGAAAACCATCCTCTCTAGCTAGCCTTTTTGATAACTGTGTTTCTGTATGTTTGGTATTATGCCTATTGTTGACAACAAGTTTATCAGGCAACATATTCAGGGAAATTGGGAATTATATTACATCAAATATACTATACTACTATATTACTGTAGGCATAATTGAATTTCCCTATTTTATTGATTTGCTTATTGCTGATAAGCAATTTAATTTGGTCCAAAATTGTTTTGTGAAATACTTTACATTAGATTGTGGCACCTTTCTCTCCTTTCATTGAGACACAAATAATGTAAATTAATCAAAATCACATGAAACATTAATGAAATAATATGCTTGTAGACTTCAATGTTTAACTAAGTACAACTTAAATCATTTTACATAGGCTATCATAATATAATGATGTTGTAGGTCAACTAAATAATCAAAATAATAACAATTCTCAAATAGTCTGTGTCACGGTTGCATTTTTTTTTTGTGTTTGGGTGCCTTTGTTTTTCTCATTTCAGCACATGCAGTTTAAAAGTTCTGTGAATAGCCATGCCCTCCTAGATGTGTTTACAAAGTATAGCTGTAGCCCCGAACTATCAGATCAGATTCACTAATGACTGACGTGTTGATTAGTAGTTGAATACGGTGTGCTCGCTCAGTTATAGTTTAAGTACATGGACTGGCTGG